>CM068584.1:35913849-35999574 GCA_035048485.1 Pteria penguin
CAAACATTGGATAGGTAAAGCATTTCTATTTCAAACACCGAGCATATACCTGAAATATACATCGGATATCGGGCTGAAATCACCTTTGCTTCAAACAACGGACATGAATCGGCTTTATTTCAAGCAAGTAAGGTAATTGGATTAACTACATGTTTCGGGCATCTTTGCCGTTAATATATCAATGCCGGACTGGTAAATGGCAAACCTTGGACAAGTTGAACAAGTATAAAAGAACCAGCAGGCAAATGAATGAAGTATATCTGAAGTTTGCATGCATTCATTCCTAACCCCCACCCCTTTAAGAGTGTTAGAGTATAAAGAAGAACTTGCGATTATGACGCATTTTGAGCTTAGATGACAATGTGAAGACTGGAATATTCGTGGAGTAGAAAAATCAGGAGAAGTCGAGTTAATTATCAGGTTATAAGTCTGTCACATTTCTTTCTCTCTCTCTCTCTTGTTTATGCACTGCATTATAAGTCGTGCGCACCAGCCAGTTTTTTATGTCTTGCGAACGATATAATTATCCCGTGCGCACAACTTCTTGTGTCGTTCGAACGACATAACTATCTCGTGTACAATACTTAGTAAGTCGTGCGCACGACTTTGTAAGTCGTACGTACGCGGTAATTTTTTTCCACATGTCCTTTCCATACTTCCGTAGAAATGTATGTTTCTATAGGGCTTACGTGACCGAATGGTAAACAGCATCGCGCTTAAACGCATTTAGTCTCTCACCTCTAGACGGTACGGGTTCGAGTCTCGCTGGGTTGATAATGTGTATTTATACATAAATCAAAACTGTAATTGAAATTCTCCTCCATCTGAAGCACCCGGAAGATGAATGAACTATACCTACAGCTACACCGACAGATAACCTCTTGCAACTCCTGTATGCGTGGTTACGAGTTCTAAAAAATGTTTTAATGGCCCAACCCCACCACACAAGTTAAGTTATTTTCTGTGGAATTTAGCCCAAATAGTCATATCCTCTTCAATAATAAGTCTACCCATGTGTGGAACTAATCGTGTAGCGCAGATACATGTATAAGTAAAGTTCTGCTTCTATAGTATAAATATATGTATGATGCTACTCATGTAGCAAAGCCAGTGTGGTCTAGTGGATGAGGTGCTCAGATTGTGACCGAAAGATCCGGGGTTCTATTCCCGCCTTGGGCACATCTGTGTTCTGTCGTTCGGATGAGACAGTTAAAACCGAGGTAGGCGTGGCACGTAAAAGATCCCTCCCGGCTTCGTGTAGGTCCGTTGTAAAGGGAGAAATTTCGATGCAATGTATCAGGCAGGTGCCGTCACCATATTTGTGAAATAATGGTGGTGTGACGTTAAACAATAATGAATCAATCAATAATCAACCACTCTTATAGCAAAGATGTATGTACGGTACTAGTCTTATGGACAAACGTATGTATGGTACGAGTCTAATACTACAAATAATGTATGGTGCTACTCTTATAGAAGAAATGTACATGTATGTATGATGCTGGTTCGATAGTACAAAAATGTATGTTGACAGTCCCATGGAACAATGTGCATGGTGTTAGTCCTATAAAAGTGATATATGTATGGTGCTAGTCTTATGGTATGGGAATTTGTATGGCATTAGTCACGAAGTGCACATGTATGTATATCGCTAATCCAATAGTGCAGGTATACGTATGCCATTAGTCCTATAGCTCTAGTATATATACATGTATGGTGCTAGTCCTGAAAACGAGAACAAGAGATTCGCCTGTTCGATGTCGAAAACTTCGTGTAGTCATTAATAAAGCTATTCTCGCCTCCTTGTCGTCCTTCATGTCATCAGTATTGTCCTTGTGACGGAGTTGATAATCACAGCATTGATACGATGAATTGTGTTTGTTTGTATTTTAAATGTATATATTTGTAATTAAACAATGGGATAAAGCTTTCACAACTACATCGAAACAGATGTGTAATTTTCTTTTATTTTCACACTAAAGATTTATAACGAAGTAAGTATAGGTAGTTTATTCACCCAGGAATTCATGTTTCACAAAAATATGATTTCATAACCGTTTGTGAATTTCAGATGACGACACCGATTCAGCCCGTAGAATTCACGTTTGCAGGGCGGGTAATAGCTATAATATCCCTGTGTGCAACAGTAATTAATTATGCGATGTCCTGTATCGTAATAAGAAATATATTCACCAGATTTGTACTTTCATGTCTAAATACTAAAACATCCCGTAGCCCCCACCCCACCGAACCTTTAACAGGGAACTGCTCTTGACGCGCCATCCCAACATTAAGACGCACCAGGTCATGTAGTAAATATTTGTATATTTGCTAAATCTGTAGTACAGATATACATACGCCTAGTTCTGTAGTATATGTATATGTATGGTACTAGTCCTGTAGTACATATGTGTGGTGCTGGTCCTGTAGTACATAGATATGTGTGGTGCTGGTCCTGCTGGTTGGTTGGTTGATTGGTATTTTACGTCGCTTTCAATAATTATTCATTTATATAGCGACGTGGAAGTAGGAGGTAACGAACCTCTTAAACAGAGTGGCGCAACAAGGGACCGGGAACGTAGGTGCCACAAGGCAAGCGCTTAACTACTACACAAAGCCTGTCTTACTAGTCCTGTAGTACAGATATGAATATATGTGGGGTTAGTCTTGTAGTACAGATATTTGTATGGTGCTAGTCCTATAAAAGTAATCTATAAATGGCATTAGTCCTGTAGGACATATTTATGTATGGTGCCAGTCCTGTAGTACATATATATGTATGGTGCTATTCCCATAGTACAGATACATGTTTGGTGCCATTCCTTTAGTTCAGATATATGTATGGTGCCAGTCCCGTAGTACAGATATTTGTATGGTGCTAGTCCTGTAGTACAGATATAGGCATGGTGCCAGTCCCGTAATACAGATATTTGTAAGGTGTTAGTCTTATAGTACATATAAATGTATGGTGCTAGTCCTGTATTACAGATATATGTATGGTGTCAGTCCCGTAGTACAGATATTTGTATGGCGCTTTTCCTGTAGTACAGATGTAGGCATGGTGCTAGTCCTGTAGTACATACATATGTATGGTGCTAGTCCTATAAAAGTAATCTTTGAATGGTATTAGTTCTGTAGGACATATTTATGTATGTTGCCAGTTCTGTAGTACATATATATGTATGGTGCTAGTCTTATAGTACAGATACATATATGGTGCCAGTCCTGTATAACAGATATATCTATGGTGCTTGTCTTGTATTACAGAAATATGTATGGTGCCAGTCCTGTAGTACAGATATTTGTATGGTGCTAGTCCTGTAGTACAGATATAGGCATGGTGCCACTCCCGTAGTACAGATATTTGTATGGTGCTAGTTCTGTAGTGCAGACATAGGCATGGTGCTAGTCCTGTAGTAAAGATATATGTATGGTGCTAGTCCTGTAGTACAGATAGGCATGATGCTAGTCCTATAGTACATATATATGTATGATGCTAGTCCTATAAGAGTAATCTATGAATGACATTAGTCCTGTATGACATATTTATGTATGGTGCCAGTCCTGTAGTACATATATATGTATGGTGCTAGTTATGTAGTATAGATATATGTATGGTGACAGTCCCATAATACGGAAATATGTAAGCCGGCGTGGCCTAGTGGTATCGCGTCGGAATCCTGATCGGGAGACCGGGGTTCGATTCCCGCTCTGGTCATGCCGGTGTCATGTCTTTCGGATGACACAGTAAAAACCGAGGTCACGTGTCGTGGTATGCATGGCACGTTAAAGATCCCTCACTGCTTCGGGTGGGTCCGTTGCAAAGGTCAAAATTTGTATGCCCCGCATCAGGCAGATGCCGTCACCAAATACGTGAAATATTCGTGGTGTGACGTAAAACAACAATCAATCAATCAATCAGAAATATGTACGGTGCTGGTCTTGTGATACAGATATATGCATGGTGCCAGTCCCGTAGTACAGATATATGTATGATGCCAGTCTTATAGTACAGATATATGTATGGTGCCAGTCTTATAGTACAGATATATGTATGGTGCTAGTCATTTAGTTCAGATATATGTATGGTGCTGGTCCTGTATTACAAATATATGTATGGTGCTAGTCCTGTATTAGAGATATATGTATGGTGCCAGTCCCGTAGTACAGATATTTGTATGGTGCTAATCCTGTAGTACAGATAAAGGCAAGGTGCTAGTCCAGTAGTACATATATATGTATGGTGCTAGTCCTGTATAACAGATATAGCTATAGTGCTTGTCCTGTATTACAGATATATGTATGGTGCCAGTCCCATAGTACAGATATTTGTATGGTGCTAGTCCTGTAGTATAGATATAGGCATGGTGCTAGTCCTTTAGTAAAGATATAGGTATGGTGCTAGTCCTGTAGTACAGATAAAGGCATGGTGCTAGTCCTTTAAAAGTAGTCTATGAATGGTATTAGTTCTGTAGGACATATTTATGTAAGATGCCAGTCCTGTAGTACATATATATGTATGGTGCTAGTCTTATAGTACAGATACATATATGGTGCCAGTCCTGTATAAAAGATATATGTATGGTGCTTGTCCTGACACAGATATATGTATGGTGCTATAGTCCTGTAATACAGATATGTGTATGGTGCTAGTCCTGTAGTACAGATATAGGCATGGTGCTAGTCCTATAAATGTAAGTTTTGAATGGTATTAGTCCTGTAGGACATATTTATGTATGGTGCTAGTCCTGTAGTACAGATAGGCATGGAGCCAGTTCTGTTGTACATATGTATGTATGGTGACAGTCCCATAGTACAGATATATGTACAGTGCTAGTCCTGTGATACAGATATATGCATGGTGCTAGTACCGTAGTACAGATATTTGTATGGTGCTAGTCTTATAGTACAGATATATGTATGGTGCTAGTCCTGTTATACAAATATATGTATTGTGCCAGTCCCGTAGTAGAGATAGATGTATGGTGCTAGTCTTGTAGTACAGATAAATGTATATGGTGCTGGTTCCGTAGTACAGATAAATGTATGGCGCTAGTCCTGTAGTACAGATATATGTGTGGTGCCAGTCCCGTAGTACTACAGATATATACAGTGCTAGTTCTGTTGTGCCAAATTAGGCATGGGGCTAGTACTGTAGTACAGATATATGTATGGTGCTAATCCTGCAGTACAGATATATGTATGATGGTCGCAGTCCGGGGGTTCGAGGATATATGTATGGTGCTAGTTATGTAGTATAGATATATGGATGGTGATCACAGTCCCGTAGTACAGAAATATGGAAGGTGCTAGTCTTGTAGTAAAGATATAGGCATGGTGTTAGTCTTGTAGTAAATATATATGCATGGTGCTAACCCTGTGGTACAGATATATGTATGATTGTAGTTCCGTAGTACAGATAATTGTATAGTGCTAGTCCAATAAAAGCGATCTATTAATGGCATTAGTAGCACATATATATGTATGGTGCTAATCCTGTAGCAGAGATATATGTATGGTACCAGTCCCATAGTACAGATATATGTACGGTGCTAGTTCTGTAGTACAGATATAGGCAGAATGCTTAAGTCATGTAGCACATATGCAAGTATGGTGCTAGACCTGTAGGACAAATGGCTCTAATCCTGTAGTACAGATATATGTATGTGCTAGTTCTATATTATAAATGTGTGGATGAGGTAGGGTTAGCTTCTACCTTAGTTTAATAATTTATTAACCCAAACATATGGAAGCTCTGTCCGTCAAGTCTTAATTTAATGATTCCACTGAAGTTGATAGGATATTACAAAGACCATCATCAGACCTGGTCACATGGACAAAATATTTATCAATGCCTCTACCAGAAGGCAAATTGTAACGTTAAATGACATGCAGTTCTTGATACATGGGTCTGAAGCCAAGTACACTAGACCATTTTCCAAGGAAGCTAACCAAGGAGGCAATTCAAATGGCTTACAAACATACATATGGTGCTAGTCCTACAGTTCCCATGCAGACATATGTTCCAGTGCTAATCCTGTAGTACTGATATTTATATGGAAGACATCCTGTGGCATATACAAGTAAGCTCATCCAACCTAAATTAAACTTTGAATTTGTCAGAACTCTGACAAACTGTTATTCTTTATATCAAGGATGACTTTAATCAATCTAAATGTTAAAGATAATTAAACCATGTACTCTCTCTTGAATTGAAAACCTTGTATATGAAATGAAAATTCAAGGAAGATAATATTGCAAGATAATCTAATTTCTGTGGTGGCGCTGAACCCAGATCCACTAATGACATCAAGCACTTTGCTGATAACCACAAATACAACAAATATTGGATCCCAACAAACAAAAAGGGTTTAGAAGGAGTTGTGAAAGCATAGTATTTTGCATCATAAAATCTTGAAGCCTAAAGGTCAAAACTCTGTAAATTATATTGGAAAGCATTTCCCTTCCATTATGCATTAGTCTTCATTTAAAAAGTATTCTTTCTCTGTCCCAGGTTCATCAAAATCCCCCAGATTTTAGGATTAAAGGAGGACTTGCATAGACAAGCTTGAGATATATCTTGCAAAGAAAAGGTTGATTCCAAAGGTCATGAATTCTGTAAATTGTTATTGGACAGTGAGCATTCCCCTTCTAACATGCACATCTTCATATGGTACGTGTTCTTTAATTCTTTATTCAAAGTTTCATCAAAGTCATATCTAAAGGGTTAAGAGGAGTTATGAAGCCGATATATTTTGCATACAAAAATCTAAGAAACTTAAAGTCGAAAAGCCAAAACTCTTGTAATGCTTTTTTCGACAGCATTCTCCTTTCAATATACACATTTAACAGGGTGTAGCGTTCTTTCTTAATTGTATACAGAATCCCACCAAAAGCTTTAGGAGGATGAGTTGTGAAGACAAGGTATCTTTAAAAAATCTAAGTCCAATGGCCATATGCATGACTCTTGTAATTCATTGGTACAGCATTGCCCTTCCAATGTGCACATCTTTGTATGGTGTTCTTTCATAATATGCCAAGTCTCATATAAATCCTCCCACAGGTTTAGGAGGAGTTGCAAAGACAAGATAGGTGAGAGTCAGACAGACAACCGTGGTATAGCATGAGCTCACATTTTATGTGGCCATACAAAAAGAATGAGGCAAGTTTAGTAATTGTACACAACACAAACAAATCCAATAGGAAAGTTTTTATTTTAAATTTACAGAAATTTATTTCACATAGAAACAGAGATCTTTTAGAAATTCTGCCTGGAAAGAACATAATGAAAATTCAAAAATATTCACAACTGTCACATACGATCCAACCTGAAAAGATAAAAGACAACAGTTAATTATTACTTTCATCTTCAAGGAAACTTACAGAAAAATGCATTTTTAAAAACAGCTAGCACTTTAAGTGAAGTATTTGAGATTACCAAATGTAACTGTCCTGTCCCTTTGGTTTGCTTAATATATGCATGGTGATAGCCCTGTAGGACAGAAAATTTGTAAAGTGCTAGTCTTGTAGGACAGATATATATGTATGGTGCTAGTACTGTAGGACAGATATATGTATGGTGCCAGTCGTATAGTACAAATATATGTATGGTGCTAGTCAAATAGTACAGATATATGTATGGTTCCAGTCCTGTAATACAGATTTATGTATGGTTCTAGTCCTGTAGTACAGATATATGCATGGTGTAGTTATGTAGTACATTTGTGTGTACATGTATATGTATGGTGCTAGTCCTGTATTAAAGATATATGTATGGCTTAGTCTTGTAGGACAGATATATGTATAATGCAAGTGCTCATGCTGTAGTACAGATAAATGTATGGAGCTAGTCATGTAGTACATATATATGGTGCTAGTCAAGCAACACATTTATATGCATGGTGCTACTCATTTAGAATATGTATGTGCATGGTGCTTGTCCTGTAGCACAGATATATGTATGGGTCTAGTCATGTAGTACAGATATATGTATGGTATATATATGTATGGTTCTAGTCCTGTAGTACAGCTATATGTATGGTGCTAGTCATGTAGTACTGATATATGTATGGTGCTAGTTATTTATTACATGTATATGTATGGTGCTTCTTTTTCTTCTATTAAAGTGAAAGACCACATAATTGTGGCATCATCCCAGTCTGCTTGCTGTGTATAGTAGATATGTGTATGGTGCTAGTCCTGTGTATATACCGCGGGTATGTATGGTGCTAGTCATGTAGTACATAAAATAGGTAAGGTGCTAGTTCTTTAGACAGATATAATGTATTGCACTAGTCCTGAAGTACAGATTAATGTATAGTGCTGATATATGTACATAGGACATATATTGTATGGTGCTAGTCATGTAGTACAGATATATGTATGGTGCTAGGCATGTAGTAGAGATAAATGTATGGTTCCTGTCATGTAGTACAGATATATGTATGTTGCTATAGTCCTTTAGTACAGATATATGTATCCCAGATAGCATGACTACGTTGGGCCAACGTTGGCTAATGGTTGGACCGTTGGCGTTGGGCATACAACGTTGGCCCAACATTGGGTCAATGTTATCATAACACTTTCTCACACGTGTTCAGAGATTAGTTGGTAACACAACGTAGGCCCATCATTGGACCAATACTGTAAGATTGACAAAAATAGATGTCGGAGTTACTTAAAACCAAAACGTCGGACCAACGTTGGGCCAACATTAATATTTTTATGTGGTTTATTGCGAAAATGCACAACATTAAACCAGTATTGGGACGATGTTAAAATGTTACGATGAAATGATCGAAATACATAACTGTATTATTTATTTAATGGTGTACGGCCGGGATGTTGAAGATGTATAAATTAATGTTTAATTAATAATTCAAAATTACGTTTAATTGTATAAACATTTATGATTATACACATGTATTACAGTACTTTATTAGATATATATGAAAACACACTTTAAACATAAAGAATTGTAAACAACGAAATCAAATCAAAGAGAAACACAATTATGCGTAAATTCCTTGATTACACAACTGCTCTTGGATGTGAGCAGATTCTAAGATAAGAGCATATTTACTGACCAAGTAATTAGGTCAGGGTTTTTCACAGTGGGAGACTGGCCAGTTACTATCGTAATCTAGATATGTTATATGTTGGGATGGTCAAAGTTGTATTCATTTTGCGTGTCCAGCATTCTGATCTCGGATGTTTACCAGTACAGAACAATTACGCGTTACAGGAACTAAGGAAAACGGGGAGGGAGACGAAGTATTTTTATAGTGGATTTTGTTCATTTCATCATTCATATATCAAGAACATGTAAGTATATCATTTATTTTCAAATTTCCAGATTTTCAATAGGCCAAATAAGCCACGAATTTTCAAATAGTTTGCTTTGATATCAAATTTAGATAACCTCAAATTGTTAGCCGTTGTGCGCTTTGTGCATGTACTGTGTTATGTAGTTAAGAGACTATTATTTTTTAAACATGAAATATATATATATATATGGTGTGTGTATGTATGTGAATACACATAAGGTACAAAATGAGATTGTCGTAGTATAATACAAATACTTGTAATAATTATAATAAGAAAAGAAAATAATAATGATAATATTTAGGTCTAGTTATATATTTAACTCGATGTTATATAAAGTAATGTCTATAAATAAAACAAATCCCCTTTTTAGGCTTAATTTCTCATTCGAATTGGAGAGGAGAACACAAAGAAAACAGAAGATTACTAGCCTCCATGTTCTTGAACTTGCCAGAGAAATCAACTGGATGGGCAAAGGAGGAAAGCTGACCTTTTCGAAGTTAAAACTCAGGAGGTTTTAACAAGTAAGTTATCCTGAAAGCAACTTGAACAAGTCTAGTTTACAATAATTCATTTGCATTAGAAGCATAAATGTTCTTTTAAATTAAGTGCTGAGTGTGAAGATTTATGTTTTGTACACATATCATCAACTTATGTTTTACTTTTTTTTTATTTATTTATTATTTATCTATTTCTTTCTTTTTTTTTTTTTTTTTTTTTTTTTGCATTTCTTCATTAGACTAATTTAACATAGATATTTATTTATTCAGAATTGTTTTAAAGCAATAAATTTAACTTTAATTTAAAGGAGATGTTTGAGCAACCGGCTATGAGCCGATACCAGTGAAATCGTTAACATCATAAAGGAATGGTATCGCTAATTCAAGTGAGCGAGAAGGAGGACGAAAAGAAAGGGAAGAACGAAAAATAGAGAAAGAAGGAAATCCTCACGAAATTAAACTGACGTCAGCGCACAATACCTGTCATTAAAAAACCTACATGGAGTGTATTTAATGTGTTCAGAAACTTGGAAACATCTATTTTAAGTCCTATTGTATGTTAAATCAGATGTGTATTAAATTTGCATTTGTTTTGTGGGCACACAATAGATCTAATCACATATTTTATTTTGTTTTGATAATTTGTAGCAGTATAACAATTAGACCTGATATACCGTGTGTCTTTGATTGGGTAAATTGTTTCTCAGCAGGCTTATTCATGTGCAGAAAAACAACATTTTAAAACATTGGGAAGATTTTGCACACAATGTGGTTTAAAGTTTAAGGGAAAAGTTACATTAATAACCAACTGTTGTAAAGATTTCGGGTCGACATTGCCCCATTGTCACAAACCTAGGCCAAATGTCACCAGCATGAAATTGGGCCAATATTGAGCCAACGTTGATCCAACGTCACTAACATTGGGCCGACGTTGGCCCAATGTCACACATGTTGGGGCAACATCGGCCCAATGTTGGGCCAATGTCAGAAGGAAACACACACCACATTGGGCCAACGTTGGCCCAACATATTGGGCCAACATTGAGCCGATGAGCAAAATTGCATTGGGCCAACGTCATTTGCCAACATTGGCCCAATGTAACGGGTGACATTGGCCCAACGTTGGCCCAATGTTAGCTTGCTATCTGGGATGTTGCTTGTCACATGTATAGGACATATATTGTATGGTGCTAGTCATGTAGTATACAGATATACCGGTATGGATGGTACTAGTGATGTAATACAGATATATGTATTTTGCTAGCCATATAGTACAGATATAACATGTATAATGCATGGCGCCAGTAACACTGTATGGCAACTGCAACAGTCATGTTATGTTTGGATGATTTGCAAATGTAGTTGAAATGTGCACTGGACATGATGGGAAGTTCTGTTCTGACTGTTAAGATTTAGAGGAGGAAGGGGGGGGGGGAGTAGGTTGGATAATACAAATATGTGCCCCCATTTTCAAAAAATCCTGGATCTGCCACAGTACTGTATGTATTTTGTAGTCACATAGTACAGATATATGCATGTTGCTAGTTCTAATAGTGTCCACCAGATATAAGTAGGCTGCTTGGTGGCAGATTCAGCGGGATCCATGTGGCCTGCCCCCTCTCCCTTTTTAGCCACAAATGTACAAGGCAGGTTGATAATAAGGTAAGGTTGAAACACTCAAACAATGAGTAAAACTCCAGATTTGGCACCCAAAATGGCCGAGTGTTATGGGTAATTCTTGACTTTCACACGCGGTCCAAACTTTCGGAAATCGTGGATCCGCCACTGGTGTTTGACAGTACATTACTGCACTTTACAAGTTAACTTGTGACGAGTTGTCTTGGGGACGAATATTACTGATACCTTAAATAGTTGGCCATAGGGAGATAGGCTGTGATTCGTCAAAGGAATTTATAAAAAATAATAAAACATTTTATCAACTGAATCCTGAGAATGTGTTGTTTATATTATTATTCAAATTCGAAAGTAAGCTACGCGCATGCGCTCTTCATGGTGCTTAGGCTGGTGCTAAGATGTAGCAGTACACTACTACAAGCTTAGCTTTTAAAAAAGCTTAGAATGCAAACCCTGTAGCATTTTTAATTGCGAGGAAAATGGTACTTGTGGGTCAGTTTAAATGAAGACCCTTTTGTATGATGTTAGCTAGGTTGTTGTCTAAATAATAGTTAATACCTCCTTTCTAATGTTTATTTATGTTTAGACTTGGGTTGGGAAAGCTGACCATATTTGTTACCGTTTAGACATTTCGAACACCCTAAGTACAATTAGACATGGAAGAAATCATACAAACTACGCAGTACTTGCTCCACCAACTTCAACACCTAAAGAAAACAAACTCCCCGTCAAGGCCTCTTGTGCCCAAATAATCGCTGGGGAAGTTTGCATAAGTACAAACCCAGATAGTATGAATACATTGGGCCAACGTTGGCTAATGGTTGGACCGTTGGCGTTGGGCATACGACGTTGGCCCAACATTGGGCCAATGTTATCAAAACACTTTCTCACACGTGTTCAGAGATTAGTTGGTAACACAACATTGGGCCAATACTGTAAGATTGACAAAACCAGATGTCGGAGTTATTCAAAACCATAACGTTGGACCGACGTTGGACCAACATCAATAGTTTTATGTGGTTTATTGGGAAGATGCACAACATTAAACGGGACGATGCTAAAATGTTACGGTAAAATGAAATACATAATTGTATCATTTATTTAATGGTGTACGGCCGGGATGTTGAAGATGTATAAATTAATGTTTAATTAATAATTCAAAAATACGTTTAGTTGTATAAACATTTATGATTATATAACAGTATTTTATTAAATATAAATGAAAACACACTTTACACATAAACATAAAGAATTGTAAACAATGAAATCTAATAAAAGAGAAACACACGTATGCGTGAATTCCTTGGTTACACAACTGTTCTTGAGTGTTAGCAGATTCCAAGATAAAAGTGTATCTACTGACCAAGTAATTAGGTCAGAGTTTTCACAGTGGGAGACTGGCCAGTTACTATGGTAATCTAGATATATAATATGTTGGGATGGTCAAAGTTGTATTCATTTTCCGTGTCCAGCATTCTGATCTCGGAAGTTTACGAGTACAGAACAACGCATAAATTTAAAACAGCAAGGAACAAAAAGAGGGAGGGGACGAAGTATTTTTATTGTGGATTTTGTTCAATTCATCATTCATATATCTAGAACATGTAAGTATATCAATTTTCTTAAAATTTCCAGATTTTCAAAAGGCCAAATCAGCCACGAATTTTCAAATAATTTGCCTTGATATCAAATTTAGATAACCTCAAATTGTTAGCCGTAGTGCGCTTTGTGCATGTATTGTGTTATGTAGTTAAGAAACTATTATTTTTTAAACATGAAACTTATATATATATATATATATAAGTACAAGAAAGCGACCACGGTTGATCCGACATTTTTGAATAGTGAACATATATATATATATATATATATATATATATATATATATATATATATTAAAAATATTAACAATGTTCTTGGTACAGTTTGGTATATTAAAATGAAGTTTAATACAAGTACTCGTAATAATAATAATAAGAAAAGGAAAAAATTAATAATAACATTTAGGTCAAGTTATAACATTTAACTCTATGTTATATAAGGTAATATCTTTATAGGTAAAAAAATCCCCCTTTTTAGGCTAAATTTCTCATTCGAATTGGTGAGGAGAACATGAAGAAAACAGAAGATTAATAGCCTTCCAACTTGCCAGAGAAATCAACTGAATGGGCAAAGAAGTTAATTTCATATTGAGCGAACTCAAAGCCATGAATTGCCCATAAATAGTCCAAAAACAGCAGAGGTCAGCATTCATCACCATGACTCGAGATTGTGCACAGTGTGACTCAGCGATCCGCCCTCGCCAGGAGATGGTTGCCTGCTTCTTCTGTGAACGGTTTACTCATCGAACATGCACCCGTGTGACCAGAGCAGACTACAGATGGGCCATCAGACAACGTGTTGATATTTGTACCCCTGGTTAACGCATGTGTTTATATTACATTTACATGTTTTTTCATTATATATACCCAATCTGATTAAAACCATATCTTTATTCCGCTTCTCTACTTGTCCCATTTCGGATAAAGATCTGGCGAAACACGTAAGGGGTCATGTCCTGGTGAACTATCATTTTCAGCCAATTAGTGGATCGGCTACACATTCCTAGGAATGAAATTAACTTCCCCAGCGTGCGTGACCCTCAAGGTAGTTTTTGGACAGTGTTTGTTACATATTGCGTCACTATCGCGTGCCTAGTCGAGTCATTGATTGGCTATGGGAAGTAACGGTTTCGGTGACTGAAACGCCATCAGAGTTCACTAGAACATGACCCGTTACGGGGTTTCGCCAGATCTTTATCCACAATGGGACAAGTAGGGAAGCGGAATAAAGACATGGGTTTAATCATATTGTATATATACCTCGTCGGTACGCGGACATCTCGGACCTCGGACTTCTCGGACCCCGGACAACTCGGCCCGTTTACCGGACAACTCGGCCCCTTTTTAAAGTCGATGTTATGATATGAATTTATAGTTTCTTATCTTTAATAACAAGGGAAAAACATATGATAATGTCCATTTATACTCCTATGTGATAGAAGTTAAAAGTTCAACGACATATTCATAAATTATTTGACTTCGAAAATTTTCAGCATCCATGCTTTCATAAAGAGCGACGGAGAGATGAAACAACTACCCATGGCTTTCGCCCTGATGTCCAGCAAGAGGAAAAAAGACTACAAGAAAATACTCAAAGCCATCAAGGATCTACTACCAGACGTACCAAAGGTGGAGGAGATCGTCATGACATAGACTTCGAGGCTGCCATCTGGAAAGCAACTCGCCGCATGTTTCCCGACCGATCCATCAAGGGCTGCGCATTCCACTGGGGACAGGCACTATGGAGGAAAATCCAAGCGTGTGGCTTACAGACAGCGTACAACAGCAGAGATGACACCTACCAACTATTCAAGAAGACCTTCGCCCTTCCATTCATTCCGCCAGAGCACATCTCAGCTACTTTTTACAAGATTCAACGCAAGGCACAGACAGAGAACCTGCAGTGTGTGATGACGTATATTGAGAACACCTGGATAAACAACGAGATGTGGCCCGTCGACTCCTGGAGCATTTTTGGACGCAGCATACGAACTAACAACGACTGTGAAGGATGGCACCACCGCATCAACCGCCGCGCCAACAAAGGAAACCTGCCCTTTTATCTACTGATCCAACTTATCTACGACGAAGCAGACTCCATACCATTCAACCTACGGATGATGAAAGAAGGAAAGATTCGACGACATCAACGCAAGAAGACTCAGCAACTGACAGGGAAGATCTTCGCCGCCTGGGACCAGTACTCCAACAATGAAATCAGCGTCAGCCGACTACTCAAGAAGTGCAGCTCCATCTACGGACCCAGTGCATAGAAAGTGACTAGTGTATATTTGTGTTTTTATATTGACTGTGCTTGTGCTTGTTTTATATTTTTAAGAAATAATCATATCATTATATAGTAGTGCTTTGTTTGATTAAATTTATATAAATTTTAAAGTTGAATGTGCATTTTCAAAATGAACAATAGTTCTTCATAAATGATGTTTCATCTTGACATTTTATATCATTCATTTACCTGATGTAGATTTACAATATATGTATTGTTATTAATAAATCTAGAAGTCCATTTTATACTTTTTATTGTTTTTCATAGGTAGTAGTGTACAGATCCCCGATAATGCATTTTTGGCGTCCCCGATAATGCATTGACCTAAACGTACTATAGTACGTTAAAGATGAAGTAATAGGAGTACTGAGTTGACCTAAACGTACTGTAGTACGTTAAAGATGAACTCTTAAAGTGTTACTTTTCTAAAGATATGGGTGGCCCTTAAAAAGGCCGTTTTATTTTTTCAGTCCTACCCCTTACAAGCATAAGAGGCAGTGTCGATGTGCCTTTCTCCTCTCGCTGCGCCTTGGTGTGGTATTTAGTAACCTTTCTACTAAATGTCCCACCCGGCAGGGTGGTGTTGTTCTCCTACCGGGTGGATCTTGTCTCTCTCTCTCAGTACTCCTATCACTTCATCTTTAACGTACTATAGTACGTTTAGGTCAATGCATTATCGGGGACGCCAAAAATGCATTATCGGGGATCTGTACACTACTATAGGTATATCTCAAAACAATACATGTAACAGTAAATTAAAGACCTTTATTTTCAAAACGGGCCGAGATGTCCGTAAAGGGGCCGAGATGTCCGTTAACGGGCCGAGATGTCTGGGTCCGAGTTGTCCGGGGTCCGAGTTGTCCGTAATTCCTATAATACCTCAGCTTCCGGTATGGTCTTGGACGCAGATGCTCTTCATTTGAGGTTAGTAACGATATTCCTATGTGTTGTTTCTTGTTAACTTCACGTACATTCTTTATTTCATCAGCACATTTTTTTACCATTTATCTTTCCAAATGTCATTAGTACATAATATTAAGTGTTTTTAAAGAACATTGTAGTACAGGCATGGAGTCAGGTTAAGTCGCCCCAAAGGGAAGTCGCCCCAAAGTCAAGTCGCCCTATATCGGTTAAGTCGCCCATATTGTCAAGTAGTAAGGCCGCCCCACATAGAGGTTCATGATTATATTCAAATATACGTTTGAATTATTAATTATCTTTTTATTGATGAAAATCAAGTTTTATGAATAAATATTTTGGTGTATGTTTACTATAGGATAATTATTAATATCAAATGAAGGGAGTCAGGTTAAGTCGCCCCAAAGTGAAGTCGCCCCAAAGTCAAGTTGCCCTATATCGGTTAAGTCGCCCATATTGTCAAGTAAGGTCGCCCCACATAGAGATTCATCATTATATTCAAATATATGTTTGAGTTATTAATTATCTTTTTATTGATGAAAATATAGTTTTATGAATTAATATTTTGGTGTATGTTTACTATGGGATAATTATTGATATCAGTTGAAGTCGCCTCGTGCGATTGGTGTCTATCTATACTGCCATTACTGATGTAGAACTTTTCTCTAGTAATTTAAAATCTTCTAATTTTATGAAGGATAAGACATAAGTAGCACAATCATCAATTTAATTAACATGTATTACAAGTGAACAAATAGATAACTCAAAAAATTACCATAAACAGATCGATTTCTACATGACATTGGGGCACTTGACATTATGGGGCGACTTAACCGATATAGGGCGACTTCACTTTGGGGCAACTTAACCGTAGACCAAATGAAGTCGCCTCGTGCGATTAGTGTCTATCTATACTGCCATTACTGATGTAGAACTATTCTCTAGTAATTTAAAATCTTGTTATCTTATGAAGGATAAGACATAAGTAGCACAATCATCAGTTTGATTAACATGTATTACAAGTGAACAAATAGATAACTCAAACAATTATCATAAACAGATCAATTTCTACATGGCTTCACTTCACTTGACATTATGGGGCGACTTAACCGATACAGGGCGACTTTAATTTGGGGCGACTTAACCGTAGACCACAGGCATAAATGGGCGGGTACAAGTTGCGTCAGCAATAATATTATAATTTCTGTTATTAAAGGTGTATACCCTATATTCGCATCTTATAGGTAAATTTATTCTGTATTATTTTGATTATATGTATAAGCCTAAAACATATTTTAAAAAAGCCCTTGCAAATGTTGTGATCAAATTCGTCGTATTAAGTGAGATACGGCTGTCTAAAACGCGATGTTTGTAAACAGATTGTTTACAATCAAGTTATCACGTGATCTTATTTGGAAGCCGCATGATGGAGGGCGAGGTAAATAAACTTGACGAGTAACTTTTTAAAATCTGCATTCAAATCTGCTAAAGTTAGTTCTTACTGAAATTGCTTTCTTTTGGAGTCTCCTTTCATCGTGTTTCTTTTTGATTAAACGGCGTATGCGCAAAGTCAGCAGGGATGGAAACTCCCGATTGCCCGTTCACCAGAGGTGACTTCAGAACGCCCCAATTTCATTACGCCCCAACCTGGTTTTAGTATGCCCCAACTTTAGTCAAGGACTTATATAAACAAGATATCTTGTATGTATGAATACTTTAATTTAACATCCCTATGCTAGGCAGTCAATAATTCATTAAAAAAAAACCATGATGAGATTCAGGTATAGTACGCCAGAGACATATATGTCTCCAAGTACATGTACCACATGCCCTCTTATGCTGCCATTTTGGTATTGGAATCTCGGGAAATCCGCTAGGGGCGTGAACTGTAATGAAGACAGTTGTGACATGTCTTGTTATTTTCTAAATAAAATCCTGGGAGTGTGGCTTTACTATACTGCAGTAATGCATGCAACTTTCCCAAACTTACAACAATAAACTATGACGTTTGCCGTACCTAAAATTGAAGCATACAGGTATATGACTTTTAAATAATGATCACATGTCGACTCAGAAATGATCCAATATATCCAATATAATCTACTTTTGTGTTATTTTGATATAGACGAAGATCCTTTTTACAGTTTAACTTAACCCTCCCCCCTTGCCCAGGCAACCTAAAACTAGTACGTCACTTTAGCAGAGACATAGAAAGTAGTCTATGTCTCTAACGTTAGTCTTCTTCAAAACTTGAAACTGATCTGGGGCCCAGGGGCGTTATGAATCTGACATGGGGTGTAATGAAAATGATTTTGGGCGTAATAAAACTCCTCATTTATCAGCCACTATCCCACCTGGTAACCTTTAGAAGTGATTGATTTCATTTCCTTCCTGGAGAAGTCCAACTTTCACACGAGTGATTTCACACCTTCCTGCGGAGGCTAGAAAATTTCTACATTGTATAAGGGATATTAAATAAAAAACACTGATTCCTGATTTTCAATCCAAAAACATCTGAAATACAAAACACTGTGTTGTCGGATTTTTCTACAAAAATCACTGTATATTGTAAATGTCAGGTACGCAGTGAAACTGATATGGGGTGTGAAATTGGCTTGGGGTGTAGTGATTCTGACTTAGGACGTTATGAAACTGACATGGGGTGTAATGAATCTATGTTTGGGCGTAATGAAACTATACTGGGGCGTTTTGAATTTGGGGCGTAATAGGTTGGGGCGAAACGTAAATGGGGCAAGATGACCTGCACCCAGGGGGGGTTTTGAGGAGGCGCAATAGACTGACCCGAGGCAGGAAGTGCCGAGAGGGAGAGGGGGTCTACCCCCTCCTGTAGGGGGGGGGGTCCAGGGGGCTTCCCCCAGGTAATTTTTTTGAAATTTAGAATAAAATGGTGTAATCTAGTATATTTTTCAGCCTTTTTTATACACCTGTCAAAAAAACGGGACGCATTATGGTATGGTGATGTCCGTTTGTCCGTCCATCCGCTTATGGAAAGCAATAACTTTAGTAAACGTCAGCTGTTTTTCAAGAAACTCATACAGAATGCTTAGATAGTGTAGAGAAAGCCACCTTTCAATTTTGAGCAAATTCTGTTTTGTTGTTCCTGAGTTATAGGACTTTGATTTTATATTTACTATGAAAAGATGCTATGGAATGCGATAATTTAAATAGACATCAGTTGTTTTTCATGAAACTATTTTTCATGAAATATTGAATAATTTAACCCCTCCTTACTTAAAAGATCTGTTTACATATAACACGAATGATAATTATTCTCTACGATCCATTGCTAGCAACGACTTAGTTTGCCCTCGTCACAATACGGAATTCTACAAGCGTAGTTTAAGTTATAGTGGAGTAAACATATGGAATAGGCTCCCGACACACATACAAAACTCATGCTCTCTCTATACTTTTAAAAGCTCCTTTCAAAAATACTTATTAGAGAGGCGTAGTTTAACTAATTCATCTAAATGAAACGTGTTGTAGTATTACGTTTTTGCTAGTCTTATTTGATGATATCATTCATATAATCATATAATCATCCTTGTATATATATGTATATCTGTTTGTATATATCCATGTTTTGTGAAGGCCTCGTGGAAGAATAGTGTTTCACTAAATGAGTAACCTTCTTGAAATAAAGATTATTATTATTATTATTAGGTTTCACAAGTTTCACTTGTGAAACCTTTTATTATTCTACCGTCCTTTCTTATTATTATTATTATTATTATTATTATTATTATTATTCTTCTTCCGCCGTTTTATGTCGGCAGGCTTTTCTCGCTTACTATTCAAGATAGAGCTATTCTGTATGCAGCATTCAAATTTACATATTTTTCTTCAGGAGTGATTTTTTCATTTTTTTGAATTAGCGCTTTATAAGGGCGCAAGGGCGCCTAAAAGGTCAAATATTTGGGTATCTATAGCTTCATTATTTATCGGCCGATTTTCATGAAATTTTCACTAAACGTTGTCTCGTGCTCACGCACAATAATAAAGACATTTACCTGTTTCATACCTGATAAGACTATTTAGCTAGCCTGAGACGAAAAATGTGTATTTTGCGACCGTGTTTATTTATCGTCCGATCTTGCTCAAATTTGGAGGGTAAGTTTAGAATGCAAAAAAATAGTGGCATACAAAATTTGAGCGAAATGGAACTATTCTAATACCATTTTTAAGTGAAAATTTAAAAATTTAAAAAAATTTGGTGATTAAAGTAATTTCGTTGTCACTCGCTTATTTTACATCGGATTGCCACCAAAATAAATCCTATGCGTGAGAAGGGTTCACTCTTTTAGATTTAATTTTCATACACTTCCTATGATTTTCCTTTTTCCCTAGGTTATCGGGGAAAGCTATCGAGAGCCACCCTCGGAAAGCGAGAAATACGCGCCGCAGTTAGCAAATTTTTCACTTTCAATTTCTAAAAAGCTGCTTTATTTAGAAATTTCATCTTTCGGCTATTAGTTTTCACAGACACATACTCCCGTTTAATGAAAAAAAATTTCGAAATATACGGCTTTTCAAGAAAATTACGTAACAATAAATTTTTTTTAATTTTCGCGTATGTAGCTTTTATTTTTAATGGTAGATCTCTCAAATTTTCACTGTTATGTTCTCTAGGTTCATATCTTTAGAACTTTCATTGACCGATATTATCTATCTCTTTTAGTTTGGCCTCTATTTCAATTTAAAGTTTTTTAAAAATTACGTAATGTTCAAAACTGTCTTAGTTTTAGTCTTACAGTTCCTAAAACATTACGAAACGATTTTCCGTAACGATTTTACTATGAAACATGTTTCTCAGTATTTGAAAGTGAGCAATTTAAAGATTTTTTAAAAAAAATATCTTACTTGCGTAACTTTCAAGTATTTTTTATTCGTCGTATGAACAAATTATAAAAACAAGAGTTTGAGAAAGCATCTTGATTTCGATTTCTTAAACAAAAATCAAATTTTGGGCACTCTACTGATGAACAACGCAATAAACATATCTTCAGAAGCGCGGTCAATTTGCCTTGCTTAATACCTTGCACGGCACCGCTGTTATATAGGACTTCTTCCATGGACAAGGCGCAGTAACTCGCGATTAATTCGTTCGCGATTTAATGTGCTTTCTATAAAATAGAGTTTGAGAAAGTATTATGCATTCGAATTCTTAAACAAAAAACAAACAAAAACAAAAACAAACCCCCCCCCCCCTCCAAAAAAAAAAACCAAAAAAAAAAAAAAAAAAGAAAAAAAACCCCCACAATATTTACATTCTACGAGCTACTGCTGAACAAGGCTATAAAGAAATCTTCTCCGAGCGTCGGCATTACACATTAGAGAAGCGCGGTGAATTTGCCTTGCTTAATACCTCGCACAGCGCCGCTGTTATACAGGACTTCAAACGTGTGTGAATTAATCACGAGTTACAGTGCTTTACCTGTGGAATACGAGACATTGTCAAGTCTTTGTTTTGTATATTGCGGAAAGCGGCATTACTAAAGGCCATCGCGAGGAGAATTGTTTATTCCAGCAGAGTGGCGATTCAAGGTCAAACATCTGTACACGCGAAATACCTTGCGTAATTTAACAAATAAACAACATAAAGCGGGGAGTAAGGACTGGAGATCTAGGTTACACATGCAGATTGTACTAAGTGTGACTGTCCTACATGTTTCTTGTTTCAAATATATGGTCAAGAGTAGTCGATATTGTGCGATGTAGGCTTCAGTATAATGTATATAATGTAAGTCGCCGTTACTTACAATTTCTGCAAGTAGATTGCGCAATGTGGATACCATCACTAAAGATCAGATATCTGGATCGTGGAAAAGAATTGTGTATTAGAGTAGGAGATCCCAGCTTCGCTGCTTCGACTTTAACTTGTGAAACCTACTCGTTGCTTTAGCAACGAGCTCGTTTCTAGTTATTATTATTATTAAACTCATACTGAAAGCTTAGATAATGTAGAAGAAGCCGCCTTTAGATTTTGAGCACATTCCATTTTGTCGTTCTGGAGTTATGGGACTTTGATTTTATTTTTACTGTGAAAAGATGCTTTGGAACGCAATAACTTAAGTAAACGTCAGTCATTTTTAGCTCACTTGAGCCAAAGGGCTCAAGTGAGCTATAGTCTTAGTGCGTCGTCTGTCGTCGTCATCCGTCCGTCGTTATTTTTTTCACATTTTCGACTTCTTCTCTGGAACTACATTGCAGATTTGGATCAAACTTTGTATAAATGATGTACTCTAGGTCCCCTACTACTTTGTGTTCGGGATACAAATTCCACCAGGGGTGGATCCAGGGCGGGGCCAAAAGTGCACAAACTGGTACCCCTCTTCAAACATCTTCTCTTCCAGAATAGTTCATAAATGGGGAAACTAAGTGCATTTCAACAATCTATAAAGATGGGTTATTAAAAATTGTGTTCGGGGTTAAGATCCGTCAAATAGAAATTTACGCTTTTTTGACGTGTTTCTGGACTTAGTCATTTCAATGAAGAAAAGTGTCATGTTTTTCAGTTAATTGATATTGATGATTTCTTAATGACTATTTTGATCATAATTGTGGTAAGGAATATTATTGTGAAAGAATTTTGTCAATATCTCAATTTTTGGATTTTTTTATGAATTTTTTTAGAGTTCCAAAAAAAAAAAGGGGGGGGGGGGGTAGGTTGTCCATTTTTCACATTTTCAACTTCTTCTGCAAAACTGTTCAAAGGATTTTAATAAATCTTGGTAGAAATAAGTCACTTATGATCCTTTTCAAATTCTGTTGTTTTCGTCCAGACCTCTTTACAGGTGGCTCCACCATAGTCAAAAGTAGGTCACAAAAGAGTACCCTCCTTTGACAATATTCTTTTTCATTCGTGCTGTATACAGAGACAAACAGAATGCATAGAAATGATCTAAAGGGATGAGTGAAAACGTATTGTCATTTTGGTTGCCTCCCAAAATCAAATTTAAGAATTTTTTTTGGACATTTGTTTGTACTTGTTGATTTCAATGCAGAAAAGTGTCATATTTCCTAGTTAATTAAAAATGATGATTTCCTATGGACTATCGTGATCATAATTATGGTAAGGAATGTTACTTTGAAAGAATTTTGTGAATATCTCAATTTTTGGATTTTATATGAATTTTTTAAGACTTCCAAATGAGGGTGTATACATGTAGGAACAATTCTTCACATTTTTAACTTCTGCTGTTATGCCACACGAAAGATTGTAATGAAAAATAGAATACATGAAGTGCTATAGGTCCTCTACCGATTTGGAAAATTTCATCCAGACAATATTTGAAACAATTGTTGTTCATGACCCAGACTTGAAATCAGTCAACAAAAGGCCCCACCTAAAGAAAATGACTAACTTGTTGCCCTGAATCACATCGTGCAGAGACAAAGCAAATGCTCAATATCAAAATCACCTGAATGGATGTGCAAAAAAATGTTGTTTTTTATTCTGGTCTGAAATAAAATTTGACATATTTTCAACATTTGTGTTGACTTAGTCACAGTAATGCAAAAATAAATGATTTCTTCCTTCCTGCATGACTGATCATCTAGGTACTCAGGTGAGCGATATAGGCCTACTTGGGCCTCTTGTTCATGGAACTCATACAGAATGCTAAGATTATGTAGGGGAAGCCGCCTTTTGATTTTGAGCAAATTCAGTTTTGTCGTTCTGGAGTTAGGAATTGGATTTTATTTTTACTCTGAAAAGATGCTATGGAATGTGATAACTTTTAAAAATAAACGTCAGTTGTTTTCATGAAACTCATACAGAAAGCTAAGATAATGTAGGGGAAGCTGCCTTTTTATTTTGAGCGCATTCCATTTTGTCGTTCTGGAGTTATGGGACGTTGATATTTTAACTGTGAAAAGATGCTATGGAACGCGATAATTTAAGTAAACCTCAGTTGTTTTTCATGAAACTTATACAGAATGCTTAAATAGTGTATGGAAAGCCACCTTTCAGCCTTGAGCAAATTTCATTTTGTCATTACAGAGGTATGGGTCTTGGATCCCTCTATTTGGATTTCAGTATTTCATTTTAAAGTATTACCAAAGAGACCCAAGTTTCGGGGTAATAAAACCATACGTTCACATTGATCCCGTCCAAAGTAAGTGACGGGCGTATTAAGCCACGCTTGGCGTTGCTTTTGTTTTCATTAATGACACAGGCTTTTTTTTTCTGTCTGCTAAGAAAAAAGCCATAAAGTCATATCCATTTGGTCATTTTATTTCTTCATTATTAAATTTGATATTGCTCTGAAATTGCATATATTTCACATAGTTTCGTTTAACATAAATTTACAATGTCAGAATACATGTATTATATGTGTAATATTTACATTACAGTGCAATGATGAACATGTTCATGGTGTTAACAATTTTGTGTATGGCAGTGACTGTGGGCTGCACAGAAATTAATACCAGTGAGTTATAGTCTTATAATTTTGACACACGTACATGTACCAAGCTAAAAAATAAAAAGATGATAATAATAATTTCCTGTATTTTCCTTAAAATTATAATCCTAAATTGTTGATTGATTTGGGCTTTTATACTGCTTTAAATAATACCAACAATGCTGGTTGCCTTATTGCCTTCTTTATTCAAGCTTTTTTGGGGCTATGTATTATGAGGGGGGTTTACCACCATCAGGTAGTATTCACAATTAAAATTTGAGAGCATTTGTTCTAATCGTGTTTTTCCTACTCCAAAGTGCAACCCAAAATCATTTTCAAAGATAGCTATCTTTAGATTTCAGTATCTTTTGTAAAAATAAAACATTAAAATACAAGTACTATTTCAAAGCTTGTGATAAAAGCAGAGCTGTTTACCCTGCGTTTTTGCCGTATTTTGCACGCAATTTGAATAAAAATACGGAATACGATTCGAAAAACGAAAAATACTGATCCGTAAAATTCTGACTTGGAGTTCTATTTTTATTTTAGTCAGAGTTAACTGCTTCCGAGTTAACACTCCACTGTCATAATTCAGGAGTGAGCAAGCTCATATTGCATGTAAATTAATATTAAGTTTTGATTCTAAATTGTACATCCCTAAATTCTGACAGTAGATTTAACCATTCTTTGAAAAGAACAAGTCCAAATCAGTGGTCACTCGTTAAGTGATGTTAGTGTACTGTTATACACAAGTACCTTCTTTTAATTTGAAAATCAATGGTTTAATTGATTAAGAATAAAGAATTTTATCTTGTCTCCAATAATTGTTATTTATGTCTGACATGCAGTGTGCTTTTAAGCTTTGCAGTTGAGTGTTGGAGATATAGAATCATATTCATGAAATACATAGAATATTATCCCAAGTTCATAATACGTAATATGCTCATGTTTAGGTCGGTGTATCGTTTAAATATACATGCAGTGATACATGTAGCAAACCTTGGATTCGTAACATTCTTCAGTTTTGTTGCCTTTGGAGGAAAAATACTGACAAGGGCCCCCAAAATACTTACTGCATTAAGTTGGGGTAAACAGCTCTGTAAAAGGGCATTAACTCAATAATCATTTATGAGACACATTTTGAAAACAACCGACTCCTGTCAGTACAAAGAAAGTATAGTTTTTATTATAGTAAATACTTTAGAAATAATTACTCTACATATTTCTGTCAGAAGCAATGTTTGACATCGAATCTTTATATCATTGCATGAATATCTATAATATATGATCAAATACATTGTATTTTACTCAAATGAATTTCCTGTTGTTAAAGTAGAAGCAATTAAAAACAGTTATTTTTTAAATGAACTTTACACAAAGAATGATAATCTTGCACACATTCTGATTGATTTTTCTCGCTTCAGCTTTATAATCATTGTGTGCATTCCTGTACATACTTTAAATTACCTAAATTTAAGCTTTTCCACAAGCTAATGTAGTACTACATGTAGTAAGTTAACATTTAAATCACTGAAAACTTCCAACACCTCATCTTGTCCTTAAAATTAGAAAATATATACATTTTTCGACAACGCTCTCCCAAACGTGTACAGCCGATTTTCATTTTTAGCTCACCTGAGCGTAGCTCAAGTGAGCCATTGTCATAGTGCAGCGTCCGTCGTCCGTCGTTAACTTTTCTACATTTTCGGCTTCTCCTCCAGAACCGCTGCACAGAATTTCACCAAACTTCATAGAAAGTAAGTACTCAAGGTCCTCTACAAAGTTTGTGTTTTTTATGCCGATCTGTGATCCAAGATGGCCGCCATTGGCTTTGATTGGTTGACACATTTTCGACTTCTCCTCCAGAACTGATGCACAGAATTTCACCAAACTTCATAGGAAGTAAGTACTCAAGGTCCTCTACCAAGTTTTTGTTTTTTTTGCCGATCCGTAATCCAAGATGGCCACCATTGGCTTTGATTGGTTGACACATTTTCGACTTCTTCTCCATAACTGCTGCACAGAATTTCACCAAACTTCATAGGAAGTAAGTACTCAAAGTCCTCTACCAAGTTTGTGTTTTTAATGCCGATCTGTGATCCAAGATGGCCGCCATTGGCTCTGATTGGTTGACACATTTTCGACTTCTCCTCCAGAACCGCTGCACAGAATTTCACCAAACTTCCTAAGAAGTAAGTACTCAAGGTCCTCTACCAAGCTTGTGTTTTTTATGCCTATCCGTGATCCAAGATGGCCGCCATTGGCTCTGATTGGTTGACACATTTTCGACTTCTCCTCCAGAAAAGCTGCACAGAATTTCACCAAACTTCATAGGAAGTAAGTACTCAAGGTCCTCTACCAAGTTTGTGTTTTTTATGCCAGTCCGTGATCCAAGATGGCCGCCATTGGCTGTGATTGGTTGAAACATTTTCAACTTCTTCTCCAGATTTGCTGCACAGAATTTCATCAAACCTCATAGGAAGTAAGTACTCAATGTCCTCTACCAAGTTTGTGTTCGGGATCCAGATTCCCTCAGGGGTGGATCCAGGGCGGGACCAAAAGTGCCCAAAAGGGTACCCTGCTTCAAACATCTTCTTCTCCAGAACCAGTACATAAATGGGGAAACTAATTGCATTTCAACAATCTATAAAGATGGGTTATTAAAAATTGTGTTCGGGGTTAAGATTCGTCAAATAGAAATTTACGCTTTTTTGACGTGTTTCTGGACTTGGTCATTTCAATGAAGAAAAGTGTCATGTTTTTCAGTTAATTGATATTGATGATTTCTTAATGACTATTTTGATCACAATTGTGGTAAGGAATATTATTGTGAAAGAATTTTGTCGTTATCTCAATTTTTGGATTTTTTATGAATTTTTTAAGACTTCCGGGAAAAAAGGGGGGGGGTTGGCCATTTTTCACATTTTCAACTTTTTCTATAAAACCGCATGAAAGATTTTAATGAAACATGGAATACATGAAGTACTAAAAGTCCTCTATCAATTTGGTAAATTTCATCCAAATTGGTTAACAGATAATGCCACCATGTCTAAAAAGTAGGTCTCACAATGGTACATATACCACTTGGTAATTGAAATATGGAGAGTAGCGGTTCAAATCCAGCTGTGGTCAAAAAAAATTTTTTTTTTTCTTACACATCTAAATAAGTTTTTAGATGTTTCTCAACACTCAACATATGAAATTAGGAATTTTACGTTTAAGACTTCCCAAAAAAAAGGGGGGGGGAGGCCATTTTTCACATTTTCAACTTTTTCTACAAAACTGTTTGAAAGATTTTAATAAATCTTGGTAGAAATAAGTCACTTATGATCCTCTTCAAATTCTGTTGTTTTTGTCCAGACCTCTTTACAGGTGGCGCCACCATGGTCAAAAGTAGGTCACAAAAGAGTTCCCTCCTTTAACAATATTCTTTTTCATACGGGCTGTATACAGAGACAAACAGAATGCATAGAAATGATCTAGAGGGATGAGTGAAGACGTATTGTCATTTTGGTTCCCTTCCAAAATCAAATTTTAGAATTTTTTTTCGACATTTCTTTGGACTTGGTGATTCAATGCAGAAAAAAAGTGTCATATTTCCTAGTTAATTGATAATGATGATTTCTTATGGACTATTGTGATCATAATTATGGTAAGGATTGTTACTTTGAAAGAATTTTGTCAATATCTCAATTTTTGGATTTTCTATGAATTTTTTAAGACTTCCAAATGAGGGTGTATAGGAACAATTCAATCACATTTTTCACTTTTGCTGTTATACCACATAAAAGATTTTAATGAAACATGGAATACATGAAGTACTAAAGGTCCTCTATCAATATGGTAAATTTCATCCAAATTGGTTAACAGATGATGTCACCATGTCTAAAAAGCAGTTCTCACAATGGTACATATACCACTTGGTAATTGAAATATGGAGAGTAGCGGTTCAAATCCAGCTGTGGTCAAAAACTTTTTTTTAATTCCTTTACACATCTAAATAAGTTTTTAGATGTTTCTCAACACTCAACATATGAAATTAGGCAATTTTAAGTTAGATCTGGACAATATTTGAAACAATTGTTGTTCATGACCCAGACTTGAAATCAGTCAACAAAAAGGCCCCACCTAAAGAAAATGACTAACTTGTTGCCCTGAATGACATCTTGCAGAGACAAAGGAAATGCTTAATATCAAAATCACCTGAGTGGAAGTGCAAAAAAGTGTTGTTTTTTATTCTAGCCTGAAATAAAATTTGACATATTTTCAACATCTGTGTTGACTTAGTCACATTAATGCAGAAATAAATGAATTCTTCCTTCATGCATGACTGATCATCTAGGTACTCAGGTGAGCGATATAATTCCTATAGGCCCACTTGGGCCTCTTGTTTTTAAACATTTTTGGTTGGAATTGCGTAGCAATTCCAGACCCTAGTCGTTACAATATGCTGTGGAAAATGCGTGGAACGCAGAAAATACCTCCTCGTGTATAAATAGTGCGTCGATATTTAGCAAAAGCGTGATTAGATTTACTTTCAGTACTTATTATTCATGTTGTACGAGTCAATACAAGATAAGTTTGATCAGATGAGAAAATGGATGTACTGTTATTCCATCGATTTAGACGAGTTATATTCATGCGCTGGAGGACATGCAGTCTTTCTGAATACTCGACGGAAAGTCCCGAAAAAGTACGATTAACATTATTGTGTAGCTGTGCCGTAATTTAAGAAGTACACTACTAGTCCTTACTAGTATCCGTTGTATTATAATTAATAAAACTATCGTTTCTTTTTATAGCAGTGGAATTCGAAGTACTCTACAATCTTCTCGTCACAACGATAAACAAACATCTGGGTAGTTGTTGATATGTAATGCTACTAAAAATAGCCAGTTATTTATAGGTCTCCACGTGTAAACGTGGTTTTCCCCAAATGTACATGTACAGCGGGAGACTGTCCACACTACTATCAATATCAAAAGTGATGAGAGAATGAGATAACTATATAGTACGAGATGGAGACGTACAGGGGTGTACAGGGACGGAGCCGTTGTTTATAATTTATGAAAACGAGCACCTGTGCACAGACCGTGTTTTTGTCAATACTGATCCTAAACACTACACGCTTGGTGTGTGATCTCTTGGTGGATCACGACTTTATTACCTTTGATGTACTTGACCATGCAATTCCGACCTTGAGGACTTTCAAGTCCTTTCATTTAATTATTGTCATGTCAAATTGATATTCATACATACAACTATCATCATCATTGATTTTTGAAGATGCTACTTTACTTCCCAGCCTTCCTTATTTAAGCATATATTTAAATGAGAACATGATTGGGATGTTATGGTTAAATGTGTCTTCTGCATGATTTTCATTCTATTGTCAAATATCACAAGTTCGGTTAATGAAGTTGTCAGTATTTGACATTCCCTAGCGGCTATTGTGAATGCAACATCAGGTCAACATTCCATTTTATCAGCCTAAAATGGACAGGATGACTTCGTATAAAAATTATGAAGATTTCAAACTTTTTGATAGTGCAATTGAAATTTCGAATGATAATGCCTTTTCATTATTAATGTTTTTCTTTTTCAGCTTTTTATATCTTAGGGTCAGAACTTGGGCAGCAGTTTCAGGCACAATTGTTATTAAGAAATGAGAGCGTGGAATACATCAAAATCACAAGTCCCAAGGGAATATGGGGATGTGAATGTAAAACATTTACCTGTGGTGACATTTTAATTTGCCATAAACAAATACCACATGACCAAGACCAAGAAATCTCACTGAATTGCTCATTAAATCCAATTAATGAAAAAGATATTTACATTAATGTTACGATTTCACAAACACTAGTAAATCATGAAGGGCAATGGACTGCTGAGGTAAAGAAATGTGAGGAAAACATGGAAAGGGATGTGGAAAAGAATGCCACCTTTACACCCCATTGTAAGTTTATAGATTGTTATGATTTCAATATGAAATTATATAAAAATGATATAATATTTTAGTAGAAATTTGAATAATTGTTTTTATCATTTGCATGTAGATATTAAAAACTCATAGCTTTAAAGATGTACTGTCACAATAATAATGAAAGAGAAATTGGATATTAACTGTCATATCATGAGGAGTCAGACACCTTGGACTGAGTGTTTGTTTAGTAGAAGATTATGGACAGGGCGATCAGATTTTACATAAGTTCATATACATGTAGGAATAATTTTTAAAAGCCACAAGTCATTTGGTTAAGAAGTTGTCAGAAGCCTTAGATTACATAGATGGAAGCGGAGAGAGCCATTGTCATACTACCAACCTCCAACCCTGTTGTCATGCAATAATCTGTATATGTTAAAGTAATATATAAGTGATTATATTATATTCTAAAAAGAAGGTTCGTATTTCACATGTTTTTACATGATGAAATTTTAGGTGTTCCTCTTAATCATGACCTTGTGAACTTGACTTAGAGTCATTTTTCAAAGGTTTTAATCTTGGCAATATCATTTGAATAGTGGCTAATCTGGTGGTCACATTCTGAGGCATGCATATTCTATGCAACTAGAGATTTTAGAAAATAGAGTATTTCATGGTCAGAATTGCATAAACCATTGCAAACTTATGGCTATGTGTACCATTAGGCAAGCGATTTTGGAAATTCCTCTCGAAAAGTAGAATTTTGAGCACAGCTCCAGTCTTGTTTTGTGTGGAAGTAGTGCAAGAGTGTATTTTAAATCATTTCTTACACACAATTTTGACTGTATAATTTTCTGTATTCAGTACATCCTAACAACATAACTTTGACGAAGATAACAAATGATGTCAATGGAAGGCAAAAGTACATCTTTGTGACTGGTTGTATGTATCCTAAGCCTAGTGGCACAATATTTCACCAGGTATGAGTTTGTATCTTGTCAAATTTCTTATTGAGAAATTCAAAGACTTGGGTTCAGTCCAAGCTGTTAACAAGGAATACTTTTTAAATACATATATTGTATGGAATGGATAGCTGTTCTGCTTTCTTCTATAGATTATATGTGCATATTGTGCACTTGTCTATTACCTGTCACTTTGACCACCTCTGTAAAATGCTTCATCAGTTGAATACAAAGAAGTAAACCAGCTAATACATATGGGGTCTGAAATGAATTTTCGGTATTTATGAAACTCGGGGATATAAGTCAAACAACTCATTTCATAACTTTCGTATAAAAGAAAATTCATTTTCAGATTCTTTTTAGCTTACCTCACAAAGCTATCGTCGGCGTCCGCGTCTGTCCCGGCAATAACTCGAGAACTATTGTAGCTAGGAAGTTTAAAATTATATGGATGATGTATCTTTATGTGTAAATGAGCATGCCTTTTTCAGATTTAGGTCATGACCTATATTTTCTGCTTCAGTGCACATGTTCGGAAAATTTGAGTAAAATGTTAGAAAGTTTTATTTTTTATTTGGACAGTAAGAAGTCCAAACTTGCACAAATGATGTATCTATATATGCCAAAATGGATGCTGGTTTCATATTTAGGTAGTGACCTATATTTTCTGCTCCAGTGCACATAATAGGAAAAATTGAGTAAATTTAAATGTTAAAAAGTTCTATTTTTTTTATTTAGACAGTTAGAAAGTCCAAACTTGCACAAATGATGTATCTATACATTCAAAAAAGGATGCTGCTTTCAGAGTTAGGTCATGACCTATGTTTTCTGCTCCATTGCACTTGTTAGGAAAATTTAAGCAAAATGTTAAAAAGTTTTATTTTTTGATTTGGACAGCTAGGGAGTCCAAACTTGCACAAATGCTGTATCTTTGTATTTAGAGATGGATTTAAGTTTCAGATCTAGGTCATGACCTATATTTTACACTTCAGTGCACTTGTTGAGAAGAAAGCAAGATGTGAAAAAGTTTTATATATTTTTAATTTGGACAGCTACCAAAATTCTTGGTTCTGCTATAGGGATTGTATTATGTTTTATTGGCAAATATGCTATTAGGTGAGCTTTGTTATCTTTAATTACTCTATGTTTATCACATGTTTACACTCAGTTTAAACGTGTTTATTTCATCGAACACCAGGCTTGGCACAATTCTTTTTCACGCTATGATGTCACCAATGCCATAACTTAATTTATGACATAGCGATATTTCACTGTATAAACAGCAAAACATGTGATAATGGTACTTCTTTATTACCAGTCGTCATCTTTTGATTGATCGATTCACCAAAATGCATGAAAAGGACCGTCTTGTTTATGTCTCCATGTAAGTGTTTATGAAATTTTGTAAACATTTTACCCTAACTCTAGATGTCGAACTTACTCATCTTACTTACGTTAAGACTTGCATGATACCTGTATATTCCATTAGAATTGTATAGAAGTAGTGTTTGCGTACTCAATGTTTGAAATGTATTTGAAAATAAGTTCATTACTCTTTCACTTTCAGAGTAAGACGTTTTGTGATGGAGACCCAGTGGTGGATATCTACAGGTCAGATACATGTCCCTGGGGATCCAAGGAATATTCAATAAATTGTACTTCTGACGTTCCCTGTCGTTCAGATGTGCCAAAAGACCTTGAATTATCTTTGCAGATAGACAATGAGATATTGAGCAAGATAGAGGTTCCAGAGAATTTGAAGGAAAGCCTATGTACAGGCAAGTATTTTATCTGTGACTCTGTTTGACTGAATTATAGCCCTTGTAGTGTTAATTTTAGTGCCATGTAAGCTGATACAGTTTCTTTATCATAGAATGTAATTTCTGTCCAAATGAAATCTACAAAGGGAATATTTTTCATCACAGAAATGTTTGTAATTGTCCGCATTTGTAGAAAACTAATGATAGTCGGTGAATTTCATTGAGTAAGGTGCTTGACTTTTGAGTGAGAAGTCCTTGGTTTGAGTCTCAAAAATGACATTGACATTTGACCTTGATATTTACAGGGCTGTCACAGCACTTTTTGGTACGGGTCCTGGGTCCCTTGAAATTGGAAATTTTATGGACATTTTGGGGTAAATTGGGAAAAAATCAACATATTATAGAAAATTCCTTTTTTCATTTATTTTATAATATATACATATTAAGATTATTATATATATAATAATATATAATTATACATGTGCATATAAAAGTTGGATTCTGGTCACCTTACAATTTGAAATAGAGTCGACAGGTGGATAGGTGGATAATTCTTTCTTCTCTTTTTTGACTATCAATTTTTTCTGACCATATTTCATAATATTTACCTTGTATTATCAAATGCAATAAAATGTCTATAATGTATTGCTTTTGACCGAATAAACTCATTAAACTAATCTGATCTATTCAATTTAATTTTAAATAAAATGATAATCAACATCAAAAATATAGATCTAATCTGTTAATTGATTGATTGGATGAATATTGTTTTACGTCACTATAATCTGTTAATCATACATAGATATAGATAAATAATTCTATACAACCTCTTAAGTAATGGTTGCAAGGATCCCCGAAAACTTTCAATAGATTTATAATTCACCAAGACAGGTTTATATGTGTAAATACTTAATTACGATCGTGCATATGATAAATATAAGTTACCAGGGTTCGTGCTGTCAATCATAATTGTAACATTTTGCTATTTTTCATTCAAAATGTGATAGAATTTTGAGAAAATCAACACGCACTAGACCTTTTCATTATACACATTGAGTTTATCATGCAACTACTGAATGAAATCATGTGAAACCAGAAAATACCAGTCGCATTCTCTGTCGGTGGGTAATGGCAGAGACATTGATTACTTTTTAAAAAAGTAGTCTATGTGTCTGATAATGGCGATCGCAATTAATTAACATCCAGCAACGGTCCAATGGCGGATTTAGAATGGGGGAGGGGGGCCTTTTTGCCACATATTTACATGTAAAATCCAGATTTGGCACCAAAAATGACTGAGTAGTTTGGCTAATACACATGTGCCCCCCATGGTGACTCGCGTATATATGCGATACATTTCAGTGAAGTCATCTGTCATCCACACTCCCGGGTGAAGTCTGAGAAGTGTACTCGTACTTTGTCATTGGGCTTAATCTATGGTCATTTTGTACGTATCCGAATTCATGTCCTGTTCCGAGTTATAGTTAAAGTAAAGAACAGCTTTTGATTACATAATTGGTTGTATGCTTCTGTCCCCGTTATGGATGATAGATACAAGTGTATGTACTTGTTTCATTTCTTATAGAATCAAATCAAATTCAACGCAAATCATTAGTCATACATGTCAATGTACAACAATTAGATACCGAAGAAAAAAGAGTTACTGGCTCAGTTATGTCGCAGAAGTCATCATGGAGCTATACAATACATGAATATCAATAATATACAAGCACATATAACACATTACAAAAATATTTGATTGTAGTGCAATTATGATATCGACTTAGGACGATCATTTAATTTGACAAAAGCCAAACAAATGGTGTGGTTAACCAGTTTACGGGCCCACCTTCCCACTCCCTGTAACAGCAGAACAATCAAAGGACGTTCATTTAAAAATAATCCTCCATGTAAAGAACAAGGGTCAACAGGTATCGCATATTGAGAGGTCATAGAAATATAAACACGTAAGGTATTGTAAAACACATAATGACACAAAAATATATGCGACATCAACATGATAAACCGTGCTCTGCCAGTCTGAAAGTGAGTTAAGACCCTAGATCTGTAGGAGTCCAGACAAACAGTCAGAGGGGACGAGGTTCAGGACCATGTCTCCTCTGATCCCCACCGCCCTGTTAGTCAGCGTGCAACGTTCAAGTAAAAGTCTGCATAAGGCTGTAGAGGGGCCAAATACATGACCTATAGTCTTTTTGATGATCTCAATGTCATATTGTCTATTTAGAAGAAGTTTGACTATTTTATTACATGATAAAATAACGTTATTGGAGCCTTTTACTTTCCTTAGTTTATATATGAGATCACCATAAAAATTAGGATGGGAAATTCCATTGGATACATAGTGTTGAAAAGAAATATTTCCAAATTTAGATAGAAGTTCTGAATAAGATTTAAAGAATTTGCCGAATGTTTTTCTAAGCTTGTGATATCTGTAACCCTGAGTTAAAAGTTTAGTAGTATTTTGTAAATTTCGTTTATGAAAGTCCAAAACATTGATGCAGCTTCTGACAAATCAAACTAATTGAGATATATAGAGTAACGTTCCATTGAAATATCAATATAAAAAGACAAACAGTGCGCGAAGGAAATCATGAACCCCCAGAAAATACAGACTAAATACATATCAATGGACAAGTTACAGGTTGCAATTGTTGTAGAAAGTAATTATGACCTGGAATATACATGTAAAACATATAATTAATGATGAAATCTGTATGCGATTTGTTTCTATCAATGTATAAAGTTAACGTAAATTTTAAATAAAATATTTCTATATCGCACATACGATCATCAAAACTCGACTTCATTCATTCTTACTAGTATCCAAATGAGTAAGTGCGTTTATCAAGGCTCTGATTGATAGCACTGCAAAAATTTTGGGGAAATTTAGATTTGTAAATTGGGAAAAAAGAGCACTTTTTACTATCGGGAATGGGTCGTTTAACGGACCCAAAATCTGTGAATTGACGGCTCTTATATAAAATCAGTAGGATTCATCCTCATACCAGAGAAGACAGTAGATCTGAGGTCCTGTGTCACGGTTGACTCAACATGTAAAAAATCCTTCACTGCCTTTTGTGGGTGCTTTGTATAAGTCTAGATGTCAGTGCATTGCATCAGGTAGATGCTGTCACCAACCAAGGAGATTTTTAGTGGCGGATCCAGGATTTCTGAAAAAGGGAGGAGGGGGGGGGCCACATGCCAAACTACTCAGCCATTTTTTATGCCAAATCTGAATTTTTACTTTTAAATATGTGTGCCGCCACTGATTCTGTTGATGGAATGTTTCCTCTAGTATGTTGATTTCTTGTGCATTCTGTCAAATTAGCAGATATGGTGTTGACTTATCATATTATGTCAAATATAATATTGACCTGTGAAATATTATGTCAACTTGTCAGGATATCTTATTTTTTGTTAACATTATTAGTAGGCCTGTTGTAGACAATTGTTGGTTGCTTGATTGGTGTTTTATGTGGCTTTCAACAAGCATTGAACCACTACACCAAGCCAGTTTTTAATATCAGGGCCAAAGTTCAAGGTCATTATTGGGGCAAAAATAGCCAATTTTTGAGAATGCAACTTGTGAACAAGATGGGGACCAAACTGTCTATGCTAAAACTTTTAAACTTTGCACACTTATTTCTTATGGCTAGAGGATAAACCCTATTGAATTTCATGGTCATATCTGTAAGGTCAAGGTCACAATACTTATATCATTTAGATTCTTGTCAAGACCATAACTTTTTACACATGCGTGGATAAGAATAGTTCACAGAATTGTTGTCCAGGACCCAAGGTGTGTCATCACCTTGAACCAAAGTTATATCTGCAAGGTCAAGGTCACAACACATATGATGGGTAAATCTTTGTCTGGGCCATATCTTTTTACTCTTTGCATAGATTTCAGTAATATTTCATACGATTGTTGCCCAGGACCCAAAGTTATATATGCAAGGTCAAGGACACACTGCATATGATGGATTAATATTTGTCTGGTCCATTACGTTTAACCCATTGCACAGATTTAAACAATATTTTACAGGATTGTTGGCAAAGAGGGAATGTTTCCATACCTTCAAATTCATCCCTTCAAACTAAGCGACAGGCGTATTATGCCACGCTAGCCTTACTCTTGATATATGACAAGTGGGTGGTTTGAATAGACTTATTTTAAAATTTCAAAATCAATTCAAAGTGCAAGGATAATGCTCTCAGTGTGATGAAGTAATATAGTTCATATGCTAAAAAGCATTCTAGCTACTGCATAACTAATATGTATGAATATTTCTACACATATTTTCTCAACTTAATGCTGGATTTCATGAAGTCTGGATCAGGGGTTCGAATCCAAGACCAGGGTATGTGCATTGATTTACACAGTACTTGAGCAATTCTATCCGTAAGAGATATACATGTATAGGCCTTCAAACTTGTGGAATTAGTGAATTTATGCATCACAATACTAAATATGAGTATACTTACATGTATCTGTATCAATTTTTACACTGATGACTGATTTTTCTGGATATTCCTGAAACTTGTCAAAGATCCATAGCTTAATGTCCTTGCATGTACCACTAATGCATCAAAAGTCATAGTTTATTTCTAGGTCACTTGGTTTCAATATCAATCTTTTTATCAATATGTATGTTACTTTCAGCTGAAAGAAAAAACAGTGTGGCAGAAACAGAAGTACAAACAAACAACACAGGAGTAAAAGTGGGAATATCACTAGCAATTATATTTATTATAATTGTTGTTGTTCTGGGATGTATCTGTTATAGAAAGGTATATCATTCCTTTTATCTTTTTTAGCACACCTGTTCCTCTTGTTGTTTGTCCGTCTGTCGTAGAACTGTACCCATCCATACACATTCCATATTTTCATTTTTTTGTTGAGGACTGTGTTTAAGGGAATTAAGTGATCGTCAAATGCCTGACATCACACATTTTGGCACACTTGTTCATTATGATGTCAAATAAATGAATGGCAGTCAAATCTATGACGACACAATGGAACTGCGTATTGGTTAGCGTTGGATCTGGCAATCCCTCACTTTGATGAATCTAAAAAGAGATGAAGAACTTAAAGTGTACTAAAAGTGTGTGGTTTTCAGCAAGATCTGTCTACGGCTGGGTTTAAGATTGAGCCCTATAGTCATAGGAAGATACCTTCCTTGACAAACTTCTTCTTTAGACCTGCTGTGACTATATGAAACTGAATGTATCAGAGTGATAAAAAATGTATCTTAAGAAGGGTAGATGTCCTTGGTTTCTTTCCAAAAGTAATGTGTTTTTATGATATTTTCTTTAATTTTCTCGTGGTTGCTTTCTAGTAATGCATTGATTATAAATGTTATTTGAAAGAAAAGTAATTTAAAAAGATTATTTTCAGGGTTTTTTTTTTTATTTTTTTAAAGATTTAAACAAAGAAGAGCTGAATGCAAATTTCTATGTTATACATGATTAAAGTTTAATTGGGGCTTTTTTTTTTACAAGAAATAGGAGAATTTGAATAGAATTTCATTATTGTGCACAGTCTTCCTTACGTGTACCAGTAATCTTGCTCTTACGCCTAGATATATGTCCAGAGGTTGGTCTGTAGGGTGGCATAGTAGGTCCAGGGAGGTACCATCTTATGTGAAGAGAAATTTTAGATGCTTACTTAGAAGGAGAAACTAAATGTATGAGAGTAAAATTTCTGAAAATGGATCTTCTCATTGGAGAAGATTCTGATCCTGACTTGATGTTTTATGTGCTCAAAGTATTCAGATCAATGATATAGGCCCATTTGGATGTCTCATTGTATTTAATCGTTTCAAGAATTAAACCCAAATTGCTTTGAATGGTGAATTTGCATTATATGAAATCTTCTACTGTCTGTATTATATATATTAGTTATCTATTTGTCAGAGTGTTCAAGAAGATGTCAGAAAAATTGATACAGTACAACAATAAACGTTGAATTACAGATTTGAATAATTGTTGCCCTGTTGAGACATAAAATATTCTATGATTACAATGCTAACCTTGACTTTTACATTTGACTAATGCAAATATGTTTTTGCCTAATTTTCAAATACTTTAAGAATTCAGTAAGTCCTGGTCTATATGTAGGTCAGATGCAGAACCCAATGCATGGTATCATCTCAGTATGTCAAGATGAACCTATACACCAGGGATGCATTCAGAATCGTAGCGGCTACTTAGCAGCTAGCTGTGCTTAGAAACTCGGTACTCTGCACGCCTAGCCATTGCGTAGCTAAATGCACATTATACTTGTTTGCTTTCTCGTCTCCGTTTTTGTTTGCTTTCTCTGTTTTTGCTTGAAAACACCTTGGTTACCCAACCCATAGTAAAAATTAAATCAGAAACGATCACTCGTTGATCCGTGATATGAAACATTGTTCAATCTTTTAAAGCAGATAACTTATTTCAGAATATGAAAGAGGTGTTATAACTGTTTTACCTAGCCGTTAAATGTAGCAGAGCGTTCAGAATGATATGCTTTACTAAACCTAGCGGCTAGCCTAGCAGCTACAATTCTGAACGCACCCCAGCTTTCATTCATATAGCACTTAAAACTTCTCTCAACCATGACCTTATCCATACTTCTTTACTGGACACCTAAGCTGATGCTAATGCAGGGGGTACAGAATAATCTCCCATCTCATTCATCGAGGTGAGCTAAACAGTTGATAACGGAAATGTCAGGGTCATTTTCACACATTCTTTCGAAATGCTTGCTGTTGGTGATTCAAAATTTACAGTCAAAATACATGTAGCAAGAGATTATATGTTTCTGGAGTGTTTTTGCAGGCAGTCTATTGTTTGTAAACGCGTCAGATTGTGCTGTGTGATCGATGTTTTATAAGAAATGTGAAATATCTTTCAGGTTCGTGGATACTGCAGTGGACAGAATAGAACACATCGCCCTGACCCTGGTTCTAACTCCCCACCAGGTAAGAGCTTCAACTTAGTTTACAGTAGAGTTGTAACAATACAGCATCTCACAATACCAATGTATCATGATATTTGAACAAAGATATAGTATGTATCAGGATACACTTTGCAGTCAGTTTTATAATTAAATCTTCTGATTTATTAAAGTATGAATATGAAAGTTTTAAAAATGAAGGAACCTCCCAAACACCCCACAAAAAAAAATTATAATAATCATAAAACAGAAAGAAAAAAAGACAATCTCAGTATTATTTATGTACATACAGCTAGAAGAGAGCTGTGTGGGTCCTTTTCTGTTCATGGTGTTCTTTAATCTATAGTGATGCATTGCATTGTGTTCTCAATGTTTATTTTCAGAAGCCGGCGTGGCCTAGTGGTATCGCCTGGACTCCTGGCCGGGGTTCGATACCCGCTCTGGTCATGCCGGTGTCCTGTCTTTCGGATGAGACAGTAAAAACCAAAGCCCTGTATCGTGGATGCATGGCACGTTAAAGATCCCTCACTGCTTCGGGTGGGTCCATTGCAAAGGTCAAAATGATGCCGTCACCATATATGTGAAATATTCGTGGTGTGACGTTAAAAAAAAAAAAAAAAAAAAATTATTTCCAGTGTGATAATTAAATTAAAAAAAAAAAAAAAAAAAAGAAGCAAAGTCAATGTAACATCTGTTTTCTGGATGTCATTGCTTATGAAGTCGGTGTGAGCCGGTGAATGAGGTGCTCAGCTCTTGACCTAGAGGTCCTGGGTTCGATTTCGCCCAGAGCGCACTGGTGGTCTGTTTTTTGGATGAGACAGTAAAATCTGAGGTCCCGTGTCACAGTAGGCATGGCACGTAAAAAAAAAATCCCTCGCTGCTTCAGGTCTGTCTGTTGCTAATATTATAAATTTGTATGCAATGCATCAGGCAGATGCTGTCACCATGTATGTGAAATAATCGTGGAGTGGCATAAAACAATAATCAATCAGTCAGTCATCACATATGCTTTTACAGATGCAGGTTTAATCCAAGTTATCTAGACACTGAACAACAGAGGGTCTCCACGTGTTGTGACAATTATCAGCATACCAACATACTAAGTCTGTGTGTTTGTCTGTCTGTTGTCATCTTCAACCTTGGCTTTAACTTTTAAACCGTCAGGGATAGAGACTTCATATTTGAAATGTGTACTCAACTAATGAAACCTTTTCAAATGACACCAAGGTCTGTTGACCTTGACTATGACCTTTACGCTAAAAATAACTTTTTGAACGGGAAGGGGGGGGGGGGCATTAGTGTTTCACAAACACTTTTTTTTTACTTCTTTCAGAGGTACCTGTCTCTTGTCACATGGGAAATGTTTGTCCCATTTGCATTTGCATAAATTTGATAAATGTTTAGAGAAAAATTTAGACAAATTTTTGGAAATATCAATGAATTTTCCATTGGGAAGGGTCCTTATAATAGACCTGATTTGAAGGGGAAAAAAGCACTGTACAAGAACATGAAACCATGGCTTATGTATCACAATATATTTTATAGGGGTATCATCATTGCATTCCTTACATATATATATATTTATGACATTTACACGTGTATACAATACTGAAGTTTGAAGGTAGGATCTGCAGTAGTCAACGTTAATGCACAGCAATCTTAGGTTTGTATATTTTCTATTCAGTGAAATATTTCATGTTTCCTTCTTCATTTTCAGGTCTATTGCAGAGATGTAAGCAGTTCTTCTCCCCTTTATTCAACTCTGAAATGAGGAATGGTAAGTGTCACTGAAAAAAATAATGAAATTATTTTTGTGGCCTGTGATATCGTAATAGATAAATGATTTCATTAATATAGGAAGTTTTACAATATCATTGATAAATTTATGAACTTATAGCTATGTATTTTGAATTCTGCTAAATGAATAGAATAGATTGTTTTGGATTCTTTTCCACAACAAAGTTTTTGCTTGTTTTGACATCATCTGTAAGTATGCTATAATTATATATTTTCAGATGATTTCTTTGATTTGATTTTTGAAAGGTGATTATAGTGCATTAAATTTATAACTTTTCATTGATTTATATGAAACAATTGTGATAGTAAAGAATTGGGTTGTGAAAATAATCTTTAGAGTCTTTTTAAAAATTAAAACAGGACCTAGGACAAAATTGTTGCATTTCATTGGGCAAAAATCTGTCACCTGGTGACCCCCTGTTAGACTATAGGAGATCAGTAAAATTTCTAAGGGGGCAATATGGCCGCTGCCAGTCCTATATAAACAAATGAAAAAAAAATAGTCCATGTACAGTTGTTAAAGTAACATTTTCAAGTTTCCTCCCTCAGAGTGTGTGACACCAGATAAATTGAAAGTGTCTTGACGATCTATTTTTTTGACAATTATCGCTCAGTTTTGGCAGGTCACATGACTAGAAATCAACATTGTGCGATAAGTATAGTATATATGTAAATATATATAATGATAAAAGTTGTATGATATAAAAACAGAAAAATTATCCAAAGTTCGATAAGAAAATCTTGTTGACAAGATGATAAATCATCGATTGTAATATATTTATCGTATATATTGTTGACGACAGTCAGTGGACTTTACTGCCATTATCTGTGGTCTTAATATTCAGGTAGAAAGTAAAATGTATTCCCACAAAAATGGCGTAAAGAACAATGAAACGTTCTTATAAATGACATCACAATGTTGCTAATGTTCAACGTCGTTTCTAACTCATAGTACACAAGCGGCGCCTAACGGATGAATATGGAAGGCGAAGCGCATTGATTCGATAATTGTTGTGGTTCACTGGTATACATGTGAACCTCTGTTCATTCATAAAAGGGTATAAAAAGGTCCTTAGTGCGATAAGTTAGTGATATGGTTTGTTACTGACCTGCCATAGAGAGTCAGTAAAATCTATTGGAAGTTCGGCCTTCGGCCTCAACCACTATGGATTTTATTATGAATAATTATTGTTTTACGTCACTCCATGATTATTTCATGTATATGGTGATGGCATCTGCCTGATGCATTGCATAGAAATTTAGACCTTTACATCCTCCGGAAGCAGTGAGAGATCTTTTACATGCCACGCCTACCATGACACAGGACCTCAGTTTTTACTGTGTCATCCAAAAGACAGAATACCGGTGTGCCCAGGGCGTGAGTCGAGCCTGGGACCTCTCGATCGCGAGCAAAGCACCTTATCCAGTAGGCCATACCGACTTAGGTCAGTAATAAGCCATATTACTAATAATATCTCAAACTGTTTCATTATATACGTAGTCAATTATTTTACTTTGTAGTTTTGATTCATACCTGTACCGGTATCTAATGATTCTTGCACTTTTGTGTTTTAATAGATTGTCATGTTCCCTGTGACATTTATGGTTCTAATACATGTAGTTAATTTTTTTCTCTTAGATGTGAACAATGCATTAATGGAGATGAATATTAATAGAGAGGGAAATGGCCGCCCAGATGATGGTGATCTATCTTTCTTAGCAAAGGATGTTAAGGGGAATGGTATGAAACTTCATCCACCGAATGAATAGTTTCAACTGAGTGTTTATTTTTAGCTCACCTGAGCCAAGAGCATCTGTGTTTTCATGGCTGTCATCCATGAGATGTCTGTCTGTCTGTTATTATTTTAAACTTCTTTACAACCATCAAAGCATTTTTAGCTTGCTGGGACAAGTGTCCTGAGAGCTATTGTCACATCCCTGGCATCATTATCTGTAGACAAAAACTTTAACCTGGATCATATCTTTAGAAGCATTGGAGACAGAACTTTGATATTTCATGTGTGTTCCTTGTGTGAAGACCTTTCATTGGGTACCATTTTTTATCTTTTGCCATTGACCTTGAAGTTTTACCTACTTGTAAAAGACTTTAACCTTGGTCATAACTTCTGAACAGTAAGAGATAGAGTTAAAATATTACATGTGTGTATTCCTTGTGACAAGACCTTTCTTTTCATAACAAAGTGCTTTACGTGTTGATCATGACCTTGAAGATTGACTTACTTACAAGTAACTTTTGCTACTTAAATTTGTCAGCCAACAGCAAGCTCTGTTGTCCTCCGACATCTCTTTTGGTGAAATCTTATAGATGTCCCACATTAAAATTATTTTATAAAAATGGCTCACCACTGCAATGATTAACGTATTAAATGCATAAAAATTAACTGAAGAAGTTTGGGTATTTTTGGTTCCATTTCAAAATCAAAGCTTTCATGGAATTTTGTCATCATTTTGTAAAGTTATTAAAGTAATTCCTTGGATTTTTTCATTGCAGTTTGCTTATGATGCAATGATTAATGTGTCTGTTAAGAGTTTAGGGAGTAAGATGTTATTGTTAGGAAATGTTTTGTCACTTTTTAGGTCAGAGGCTCAAGTGAGCTATTGTCATAATGTGCTTTATATTGAGGGTTGTCCTTCCAGTGTTTGTACCTTTTATGTTATCTTTTTTCTTTTTTTTAAGCCGGCGTGGCCTAGTGGTATCGCGCTGGACTCCTGATAGGGAGGCCGTGGTTTGATGGTTCTAATGGTTCTTGCACACTTGCTCTGGTCATGCTGGTGTCCTGTCTTACGGATGAGACAGTAAAAACCGAGGTCCCGTGTCGTGGTATGCATGGCACGTTAAAGATCCCTTTACTGTGACGTAAAACAAAAATCAGTCAATCATTTACGTCATCTTTTCAATTTGTAAGTTTCTTCCTCAGAACAGCTCGAGGGATTTTGATTAAAGTTGACTTTAATAAACACTCTAGGAACAGAGGTGTTTTTGTCATTTGGCCAGGTTTTCAGGGTAGGTTTCTTGAATTGCATTAATTTCTTGTGTTTTAACTATGGGTGAAGCAATTCATTAAGATTTTCTGTTGGATATTTATTTTAGATTTGCTATTCAATGCATTTTTCTGAAATTTGGTTTGCCTCAGTTTTCAGAATGACTCCCAAAAACTTACAAACATTTCATTTTATAATTTCCACTTCTTAGTTCCCTTATTGCATCTTTTCAGTACAATAATATACATAAACTTTGATAAAGAAGATGTTTTAGATATCTGTAACACTTCTATATAGTTTGCATAATGTATATTAGGCCAATTCACTTTGAATGATAGATTATAATCCACACTTGCCCCTCAAAAATTGTTAGGCCCCGATTTCTTTTATTTTGCCAATATTTATGATTTCTGCAAATTTGCAAATTTATAATCTAAATCAAAATTCAAACAAAAAAATTATGATGGTAACATTAATGTTCTTCAAAGTATTTAGGTAAGTGGTTTCATTTGTCTTGGACCTTATGTTTTATTAGTTTTGTTTTTTTTTTTTTTTTTGCTGTAGACCCAATGATAAAAAAAGACCAAAGTGTGATGTCTCCAAGAAGTGCATTCAATTCTGAGTCAGGTAAGAAGAACTTTTTAACTTCCATGTCAAGAAATCCAATACTTGCGTGCAAAAATCCATAGTTTGAATATCATTACTGTATTCATGGAATTCCCTGTAAATCACATTGGCATCTTCTACATATATGATGTTTGGGTCAAATAAAATTAAAATTTAGTTTCTCAGCTACTGTGACTAAACTCTGTTTAGGCAATGACAACCCTTCCTTGGACAGTAATCCGGGGTTATAGTGAGTTTTATCAGATCAGATAAATTTTTTGTGATTTTCTGAGTTTGAAAAAGAAAGTAGGGAATTTTGACATTTGATCTTTTTATCAAGAGCATAATCATGCCCATGTCAGGTATGACAGGGAGCATTAAGTGTTTGGCTTGACCGCCTTGCTGTCCTTTCCTTCCATCCTTCTGTCACACATTGGTTTCGGGATGATAGCTTAAGAGCCTTTTAACATTCAAACCAAATTTGGACATATGCTTACATATAAAAAGAAAGGAAGAACTCAATGGGTTTTTGGGGTCAAAAGGTCAAAGGTCAAGGTCATGACTGATGAAAATAGACTGTAATTATTGGTTTCTGGATGATAACTCGAATACCTTTCATGATATTGAAACCAAATTTGGATATATACATACTTATCAAGACAGGAAGAACCCTATTGGTTTTGGGGTCTGTAGGTTAAAGATCAAGTTCACAGCTGATGACAATAGACTGAAATTATCGGTTTCAAGATGATTTCTAAAGTACCTTTCATTGTATTGAACTCAAATTTGGATATATGCTTACTTAATGAGAAAGGAAGGACACTATTGATTTTGGGGTAAATAGGTTAAAGGTTAGTTACAGCTGATAGTATAGACTGTTATTGTTTTCTGGATGATTACCCCAGTACCTTTTATCATATTGAAACCAATTTGGATATATGCTTACTTATCAAGAGAGGAAGAACCACATCGATTTGGGGGTCAAAAGGTCAAAGCTGACGAAAATAGAGTAAAGTTATTGATTTCCAGTTGATTTTCAAATATAATCATATATCATTAACTGCTCATCAAAATTTGATTGTATTTCATATACTTTTAGGCCAAGTTCTTTTAAACAGAGGTAATTTAAAATCTTATTAAAAATGGAAAATGACCATAGATTTTAGGGTTAATTTGTCAAAAGTCAAGGTCACTACTGGTAATATTTTATAGGAGTTATGGCCCATGAAACTTATAATTTAGGAAAGCTTTGTTGCTGCTACGAAATAAGCCCACGCGGGCGCATATGTCTTACAAACATGCTCTGGTTATACATTTGATTTCATAAAATTATAAATTTCCACATTCCATTTGATATTGAGGAACAATTTGTCTTAAATTTTGTCCATTTTCTTCCAACTGTTCATTTTCACTGTTAATTTCCCATTCTTCATCACCTTCTATTATACAGTTCTGTACATTGACACCATTATCCTCCTACTGTCAACAACTCCTACACAATGTCAACATCTTCTCCTATGACATCACCATCCTCCACAATGTCAACATCTTCTCCTTTGACACCATCATCCACCACAATGTCAACATCTTCTCCTCTGACACCACCATCATCCAGAATGTCAACATTTTCTCCTTTGACACCATCATCCACCACAATGTCAACATCATCTCCTCTGACACCACCATCCTGTACAGTGTCAACATCTTTTCCCCTGACACCACCATCCTCCACAGTGTCAACATCTTCTCCTCTGACACCATCATCCTGTGCAAGGCCTTTACCATCCATTACATTGACAAATTCGTCTCCCCTCGGACCCATTTCCTTTGATTGTTTCTCCTCTCTTTTTAGCTTTCTGTATCTTTCTTACATCCAGATTTTTATACCCCCAGATCGATAGATATATTGCTTTTGTCCTGTCTGTTTATCTGTCTGTCTGTTTGTGTGAGGGATAGAGACTTCATATTTGTAAGCTTACTTTTTGACCATTGAAAGACCTCTTGAAGTCATTTCTATCATACAAAAAAAAAAGAACCTTCCTGTCTCATTATAATTAAAATGGAAGTGTTTGAAAATCTATTTCGTCAGACATTACTTACATATGTGCAAAGCAAAAGACAATGCTTCCCAGATCAGACAATTGATATCATATATATATGAAAGTTTTTGTTTTTGTTTTAGCAGGCACTACAAAGATAAAAAGAGTATGTCCCCTGAATGAGCCGTCTAAAGTCCAGCAAGAAAAAATGACAAATTCCATAGGTAAAATTATGAACAAATAAGTGTTGTACAGAAAAAAGATATCAGGTTCATTAGTGCTTCTTTTTGACCAAATTGTAAAGAAAGTCTGGTCTATAAATTGGTGAAGGTCTGTTTGCATTTAACTTGGTTTCTTGAATTTACAGCGATCAATAAATTATGGCCCTCGTCTGCTCTTCTCAAGATCGCTGTCATTTTTTCCCGCAGATTTTACTGTATATCTTCTGACTCGATTACTTTCTTAATGGTATGTCCCTAGAGAACATGAACGATGCATTGCTAGGAGATTTGCTGCGGACTCAGATTAAAGGTCATTGCAGCGTTATTTATAGCATGATGTATCCATTTATCGTCCGTTTGGAGGCAAAGTGAAATAATCGTGCAAAAAAGATGGATTATATGGGTAAACAGTAACAAAGTGTATATATACAAAGAGAAGAGACTCTCCCCGATCGATCGGTACCAGGTTTTTGTCAAATTGACGGAGATATCGAGGTTTGATGTTGGTCACCCCTGTGATACGAGTCTTCCCTTTTACCTATTGACGTATTACTAGCCTATTACGGATTACGTCTTGGGAATTTCTCAGCGTAAGGTCACCCCTGTGAATAGATCTTAGATATATACATCCCTGAATTTACCTAGAAAAATATCTGTATTATAGATTTTACTTTATGGAAAACACAAAAGGTTATGCGCCTGAACCTTAGGATATTCAATGAATGGGATAAACCCAACTGCCGTAATAAAATTTATTTGTGATCCAAACATTGTGTTGAAAGAAAGAAAACTAAAGAATGGTTAATAAAATTATAACAATTAGCCACTGTAATTAGTATTCTTGATAAAATACCGATAATGAAACAAAGTCGTCATTTGCTATATATTTTACGCTCGTTCTCTCGAAGTGTCAATGTTTGTACAAAATGAATTGATTAACACAGCAGTAAAGGTAGAAGAAACGCGAACAACCAATTATCCCAGCGGAGTGTACGGTAATGTTTGACCGTGAAGCCATTTCACCTTGATGGACGATAAGATAATTGGATTGCATCGGCACTTGTAATTTTAAAATATGCTAGTCTCAGTTGTAAAAACATCTTCATTTCAGCGCATATTGTAAAGGGTTCAACACAAGGAGGTAAAACTGTAATAATAATCTCTTTATCAAGTGTCTAAAATCCTTTTTAGTGGTCAAGTATGGGTTCCCAAAGTTTAATGGTCAGTACTGTCAGCGGACATTTTACACCAATATCACTGCGGAAATATGAATTCTTATGTCTAGAAAAAAGGTTGTTGTTTTACTTCTCATGTATAATACACACCTGGAAAATCGAAGTCAGATTTTATGAAAAAAAGTGTGTTTATACACGAGTGAATACGGTATGTCAAACTTAATGGGGTTTGTAGACATTGATGAGTTCTTTCGAACTGATGTGAAATCTGGTGACCTGGACTGATTTTTTTTATGCCACAGTGAACACAGACTGATTTTGCTTTAAGTTTGATTTCTTTCATACCATAAATGATACCTACATCCAACTTAGAGGGTTTGTGGATATTGATGAATTCTTCCCAACTGTTGCCCAGGATGAGAGGATAAACCCTATTGATTTTCAAGATAAAAGGTCAAGGTCATGGGTAAATGTGAAATTGTATAGGGATGCTATGCTTTTTAGGGAGGCAAAAATACAGTTACCTCACGATACAATACATATCATGATACAGATACCACGACACGTATTGTGATACGCCTTTTGTACTGCAGAAAGAATGAGAATAAATCTAGCTTGTAACTTTTTTATTATCATTTTTTATTTGCACAGTGGCAGTCATTACCAGCTTTTTCACCAGAAAATGATGGTGTATATTTTGTTTCATATTTTTCTTCAAGAAAATCAAAATATCAACATTTTCTGGAGATAAAACTGACCGCTGGGCAGTCACAATGTTCCCAGCTGTAGAAAACACCCTTTCACTGAGCAGTTAAATATATGCATGCTAGTTTTGCCAAGAATGGGAGAGACTCCGAGAGTGTTCAGGTTCCTTGAAATAAAATGTTTTTCTGGTTTTGTACGACACGTCAGAGAAACAGTGCTTATATGTACTGCTGTCTTTGATTAGACTTTTAGTCTCATTGACGACACTTGCTTTGAAATCAAAATGCTCCCAGATTTTATATTCAAAAGAGACCAGTGGAACCACCAACTTTATCTTGTGCGCCACCATTTGTAAACAACATTCAGCAGACACAGAAGAGATCAGAAGGAAAAATTTTGACCGAATAAATACGGAGTCGAACGGTTGCTGTCCCGTCTCTTCTTTACCCTATCGTGATCCAAATTGTGGTTCAAGATATCGGGATATACCTTAAACGGTTTATCGTTTCACCATTAATACTTTCGTTACCATTGTTAACTACAGACATGTTTTGCTTCAGCAATAGACTCACATTGTCTGTTGTTCTTTTCCATCATGGTCTTCTTTAGTTAATAGTGCAGTAACTATGATTGGGGGGAAGGGGGCATATATGATTTACAAACATTTCTTATCATTTAAGTTGACAAAGCTAAATATACATGTATTGGAATTATCCTGTTCATCTGTTGGACTGGCTGTTTGTCCCTCTGTGTATCTGTAGACATTTTTATGCCTGGTAGTTGAAGAATTGGAGGCATCTTTTTTCAGGCCTCTCTGTTTGTCTTTCTCTTCCAAAATCCTTTAAACTCCCACAGCTTTCTGGAAACCTCTTTAAATTAGAGACATGTACTTGGACAAAGTTTTTGCAGAGGAGCTTGATTATGGTTTTTGCTTTGCTTTTGCTTGTTTTTTAAAAATCTCAGTACTTACAGGTATGCAATCACCTGTGCATACATGAAGGAATAGATGATAGATCACTATTAGTTTTATTAAGGCCCGCATCGATAGATTTAGGATTATTTTGGACAAGTCTGTCTGTTTATATGTCTGTCTGTCTGTTGTTAACTTTATCCTTTCCTATAACTTTTGAACCATATGAGATAGAGGCTTCATATTTGGCATGCATACTTCACTAAAAATGTCCTATCAAACTGCACAAAGGTCATTGACCTTAATGTTGACCTTTTACTTGCATTTCAAAAATTTTTTTGAAATGTTTTCATAAAAGGCTGCAGTGATAAAAGACATAAGAAATATCTCTTTGCAAATATTGTTTTGTTTTCCAAAGATATTTCAAAGATCCATCTCTGAATCAGAATTTTTGTGATTTTACAGTGGCAAATTCAATTTCTGAATTAAAAAAAATCATTGAAGCATTTAGCAACTTGAAACTTCAGTGTTTTCCACAACCACAACGTTGTTCTGTCTTTCAGATTAGACCTTAAAAGCCAAGGTCCTGTGTCATGTTAGGTGTGGTGCGGAAAAGATCCCTACTAAGATAGAGTAGTCATGGTGTGACGCAAAAAAAAAAAAAATCAATAATTTTTATTTCTATAAATGATACGAAGTGCCAGATAATGTAGCTAGTTTATAATTCATGAAACTGATGACATATAAATCTTTCAATATTTGTTTTTTATTTCCTAGGCAATACACAGAGGGAGAGAGGAAATACTTTGAATGTCGGATCTCAAGCCCCTAAGGAAAAGGCAGAAAATGCTAAAGGTAAAATTTAATATAAACAAAAAAAGTTTCAAGACAATATACATTATTATAGATGATACTTTAATTTTTCAATTATATTTGCTCTTACCATCCAGTATAAAGTGTTCCCATACAGCCCTGTTTTCCTCAAATTAGCTAGAGTTATCTCCCTCAATGGAGTACAACTCTCGGACTTTATCCATCAGTGCTCATATAAAACTGCTTGATTTAACTTAATTTTATGAAATAATCGTATTGTATATCTAAATGTTTTACAGAAAATTTTCAACTGAATGAATATATTTACTGATTAATTAGAAACTGAATTCCCGAAATCTACCCTGATAAATAGTTAATTTCTCAGAAATTTAATTAAGTTTACATGGTAGAGATGGAAAAAGTCTGAGAGTTGTACTCCAACATGGCCGCTAATTCTAGTAGTGTGACATCACATGGGCAAACTCTGTAGCAGGGTATAAACCCTACTGAATTTTTTTATGAGCCATTTTGACTTGTAAATTTAAAAATTCAAGGGCCTACATCAATTTCCATGAGGCCACAATAAAAAAGAAGCAAATTGAAAAATGTTTAAAAGAAATTAATAGCCTGTTTAATTCAATTCAGTATTTAGAATTTTCATTCAAAATCCAAATAACAAAATTAATCATATTTCTAATATACTTTTTGAAATAATCATCTCCTTTAGTAGGAGATGCTACTCTTTTAAGAAATCTTTTCCCATCTGAGCGAAGCCTGTCAATACATTTTGTTGTTTTTACCAAAGATTACAGTTTCTCCCTTCTTTCATGTACCATGCACAAATTCCAAAGAAAAATTAGTGTTGACATCTTCCTTAATTTATTTACCAGTGTTGTGATGCCATTTAAATTTGCCTTCTGGTAGAAAAGTGTTTGAAAAAATTATAAAATTCATATTAAAGCTTTTTGGTGCATTCCTGAGTGTATCATGAGGTTGAAATGTTGTTAAATGATTACACTACTGCAAGACCTGAGAGTGAGGTCATAGGGGTCAAGATATGTATTGGTAGATATTTTGAATTTGGCGTATGCAATTTTTTCTGTAGAAGAAGAAATGACAGCTCTTATGAAGTAAAACAATATATACAAATTTCAGGAAAAAAAATAAGCAGTGGCATTTTTCAATGAATTTTTAATTTACAAAGGAAACAATTAATTGACATAAAATGTTTTTATTAACGAAAATTGGAAGGACAAGTAAAGCGCCATATCTATCTATAACAGAAAAGGCTATATTCACTTCAATATATTTCATTCGCTACGTTGGCGAGGAAAAACACGTTTGGTCACCCACAGGAAGATTTATTTGTCATGAGCGAGCGTTAAGTTTATTCTCTGCGGCATAGAAAAATTCATTTCATTATTGTTTTTTTCTTTAGGACAGCAGCAGCAAAAGACTGGCATTCCCCATGATCTCGAGAAATTGTAAGTATGACTAAAAAAGAGTGTCTGTCTGGTTGGAATTTTATGTAGTTTTCCTTTAAATATTAAGCCAAATAAAATCACAATTTAGTTTCACAAGCACCACAATATCATAAAACTTGATGCTGATTACTGAATTTTTATATATGATTTTACTGGATTTTCTGTGTGCGTGTTTTTCTGCATTTTCAGATTTATTTTTTTATGCCCTACCTTTGAAAATGGTCATATTTTCGTCATTATTTAGTTTCCATGCACTATCTGTGCAACTGGCACACATATTGAATTGAAATTTGGTATACTACTACATTATGATATAATGATTAGGATTCAGTTGAATAATTTCTGACGAAGTTATGCCCTTTGACCTTAAAATTTCCAGTTATTAACAATTTTTTTGCTCTGTTTCTGCAGTAAATGAACATGTTGATGTGACATTTAGTATTTAGATACATCACGAGAATGTCTTGGGCCGGTTTTAATTTGGTGACGATGGAATAATTTTTTTGGTCAAATAAAATGAAAATTTAATTTCTCAGACACTGTCCCATCACTAAAATTACTGTCACATATTAAATTTTATGGATGGTTTTCCCGAGTTCCTGTGTCTGTTTTTACCGCGTTTTTAGCTCACCTGAGCCAAAGGCTCAAGTGAGCTATAGTCATAGTGCGCCATCCGTCTTCGTCGTTCACTTTTTCACATTTTCGACTTCTTCTCTGGAACTACATTGCAGATTTGGATCAAACTTTGTATAAATGATGTACTCAAGGTCCCCTTCTAGAATTGTGTTCGGGATCCAGATTCCCTCAGGGGTGGATCCAGGGCGGGCCAAAAGTGCCTAAAACGGTACCCCTCTTCAAACATCTTCTCCTCCAGAACCAGTACATAAATGGGGAAACTAATTGCATTTCAATAATCTATAAAGATGGGTTGTCAAAAATTGTGTTCGGGGTTAAGATCCGTCAAACAGAATTTTACATTTTTTTGACGTGTTTCTGGACTTAGTAATTTCAATACAGAAAAGTGTCATGTTTTTCAGTTAATTGATATTGATGATTTCTTAATGACTATTTTTATCATAATTGTGGTAAGGAATATTATTGTGAAAGAATTTCGTCGATATCTCAATTTTTGGATTTTTTTATGATTTTTTTAAGACTTCCAAAAATTTTTTGCAAAAGTGTTCAAAGGATTTTAATAAAACTTGGTAGAAAGTAATCACTTATGATCCTCTTCAAATTCTGTTGTTTTCGTCCAGACCTCTTCACAGGTAGCGCCACCATAGTCAAAAGTAGGTCACAAAAGAGTACCCTCCTTTGACAATATTCTTCCTCATATGGGCTGTATACAGAGACAAACAGCATGCATAGAAATGATCTAGAGAGATGAGTTAAGACGTATTGTCATTTTGGTTCCCTCTAAAATCAAAGTTTAGAAGTTTTTTTCGACATTTGTTTGGACTTGTTGATTTCAATGCAGAAAAGTGTCATATTTCCTAGTTAATTGATAATGATGATTTCTTATGGACTATTGTGATCATTATTATGGTAAGGAATGTTACTTTGAAAGAATTTTGTCAATATCTCAATTTTTTGATTTTCTATGAATTTTTAAAGACTTCCAAATGAGGGTGTATAGGAACAATTCTTCACATTTTTAACTTCTACTGTATATCACATGAAAGATTTTAATGAAACATGGAATACATGAAGTACTCTAGGTCCTCTATCAATTTTGTAAATTTCACCCAAATTGGTTAACAGATAATGCCATCATTTCTAAAAACTAGGTCTCACAATGGTAATTAGAATATGGAGAGTAGCTGTTCAAATCCAGCTGTGGTCAAAATTTTTTTTTTCATTTCTTTACAAATCTAAATAAGTATTTAGATGTTTCTCAACACTCAGCATATGAAATTAGGCAATTTTAAGTTAGATCTGGACAATATTTGAAACAATTGTTGTCCATGACCCAGACTTGAAATCAGTCAACAAAAGGCTCCACCTAAAGAAAATGACTAACATGTTGCCCTGAATCAGATCTTGCAGAGACAAAGCAATTGCTTAATATCAAAATCACCAGAATGGATGTGCAAAAAAGTGTTGTTTTTTATTCTGGTGTGAAATAAAATTTGACATATTTTCAACATTTGTGCTGACTTACCGGTAGTCACAGTAATGCAAAAATAAATGAATCCTTCCTTCCTGCATGACTAGGTACTCAGGTGAGCGATATAGGCCCACTTGGGCCTCTTGTTTGGATTGAATTTTTCTTTAAAACCTTCAACTGACATCAATGTTCAAGTGTGTCAAAGGAGGCCAAAAATAAACATGATCTCCATACAGATCATGTCTTCGGCCATAAGAAATCTCCTGTGGACAATAAGCAGGGGTTCTAAGGGATATGGTCTAAATCAACTTTACCTTAGCATTGTTAATGGGTGATTCGATTGTGGGAACTGATATTTTCCCGATAAATATAAAATGTACATTACAGAATGATTTAAAAATGAAACATTTCTCACTCCTCATTTCTATAGATTCTTATTTTTTGCGTACCGTATACCTTGAATAGTCAATCTATCAATTTCTAATGAAAATCATTGTATTTGTTAGAACTCTAGACATTGATATAGCCAGCGAAAGCCATTCAGATGGTATTACACAAGCAAGTGGCATCATTGTAGAGAACCAAGCTGTGTATCAGTGGCATCCATATCAGGATTTTGAATGCGTCACCCCATATGATGGCGGATTGGTACCATTGGACAACCATGCGGGTAAGTATTCACCGACACACCACTACTTCTACTTTGTTGTTGCAGCTCTGATATTTATTATTATCTAATAATTTTTATTTTTTTAGGCTCATCATAGATGGTACTTATTGTGGTGTGGGGATGTGTGTTTGTCTTTCTGTCTGTCTGCTGAGGGACAGAACTTTTATAAATGTCAGTGGTTTTTCATGAAACTTATACAGAATGCTTAAATAACATTGAGGAAGAGCCCTTTCAATCCACCTTGTCATTACAGAGTTATGGGACTTCAATTGTTTTTTTTATGGATAGAATATAGCAGTGTTTATGGGACGTGATAACTTGAGTAAACCTTGGTGTATTTTCCTAAAACATATACTGAATGCTTAAATAATGTAGAGAAAAAGCCCTTTGGATTTTGTCGTTACGGAGTTAATGGACTTTTATTGGAGATACAGATCTGGAACTTGCTGATATTATAGGAAATTTATTTATTTGTTGAGGCATATAAGTCAAAAGTTGGCCATCAACTGAATATAGTGTTTAATGACTGTTGATCGAACTTGGGTGGATTTTTACCATCAAAAGAATTCAATCCCTTCACTATTTATACATACAAAAAATTGATTCCGGGTTCAAGTGACCTGTGTCCGACTCTTTCAAATTTAAGTTGGTACTTGAGTTATGTATGAACATTGATAATTTATTACAGGTTTTTACTTTTTCTGTACTCTTACATTTTTGACATAGAAGAAAAAAGGAGGGGGGGGGGGGGGAAGAGGGGGTTAAATTCTTCTCTTGGTCATAACTTCTTACTGCTTTAATAATATTTCACAGTGTTGTTGCCTAGGGCCAAAGCATGTGATATCTGTAGGTTCGGAAAAATAGGCAAAGGGAGGTGTTCCATACTTTTCAATTTCATCTCTTCAAACTAAGCGACAGATGTATTATGCCACACTAGGTGTTGCTCTTGTTTCATATCATGTAAAGGGATAAGAAGTGATTAAAAAGTTTTATGTTTGTTAGGATGACTTGAGACTTGTATTAAATGTTGTAGAAAGAAAAATGGTTCATATCTTTTCTCATAAAAATTGTATGATTAGAATCAAATTTCTTCTGTGTTGCATGCTTTGAAACACTTAAGGATCATTCCTATTAAGTCATTATTCACATTTTACATGTGTTTTGAATGAGACACATTTTACAAATTGTTATATGAATTATACCTATTGTAGAATTACACCTGTTTTTCTCCAAACTTTAGGGGTTTAAGGTCAAGATTATGTGCTACGGATTGTTAATAGAACTTTAAAACTTAACTGAAGTACGAACTGAACCATTAAAGATAGGAACACCAAGCTTAGTGCACATAATTTTTTTGACAGGCAGATGGCACTACATGTATTTGTTTTTCAAGTTGGAAGGTCAACGTCATATGCTTAATATTGTTGTTACATACAAATTCTCTTGACAAAAGTTTTATACCTGTTGCTCTTCAAAGTGGAAGGTCAAGGTCCCATGCTACTGTTATAAAGAACTGCATCCTTGAGGTTTTGAAATTACTTAGCTTAAGGCATTTTATTTTGAATTCAATGACCAAAATATCCTAATGGATAATGTTATTTCAATACAAATAACAGAAACAAGAACTGAAGAACAAAAACTGGATGAGGTGCCCTCTTCAGCAGATTCTGATGAGACAAATATAAAAGCTGTCATTGAAGAAAGTGAGCCAAAGATAGAGGCAAGCATCCAAAGTCAAGAGCAGAAGGAGGAACATGAGGAGATGATGTCTTCAGAAACACCTGCAATGACTGATAAAGAGGCTGTTGCTGAAGCAAATGAGCCAGAGTTAGAGGCAAGCATTGAAAGCCAAGAGCAGAAGGAGGAACATGATGAGATGATGTCTCCAGTAATACCAGCAGTGACTGATAAAGAGGCTGTTGCTGAAACAAACGAGCCAGAGTTAGAGGCAAGCATTGAAAGTCAAGAGCAGAATGAGGAACATGATGAGATGATGTCTTCAGTAACACCTGCAGTGACTGATAAAGAGGCTGTTGCTGAAGCAAATGAGCCAGAGTTAGAGGCAAGCATTGAAAGTCAAGAGCAGAAGGAGGAACATGATGAGATGATGTCTTCAGAAACACCTGCAGAGACAAATAATCAGGCTGTTGTTGATGTAAGTATATATAATGTAAAATTACATATATTTACACCTTTATAAATTTTACTCACTTTCAAAGACAGCCTTCATATTCCCATGCGTCAGTGCAGCAGAGGACAAAAAAAGAAATACTCATTAAGAATCAGAAAACTCCTCACTGCTTTGGAGGTCCACTGCAAAGTATTAATATCTGTCCAATGCTTCAAGTAGATTTTACCACCATGTTAGTGAAATATTAACCTGGTATGGCTCAGTGGATGGGGTTCTCAGCTCTTGACAAAAAGGTCCTGTGCTCGACTCCCACAGTGGGCACACTGTTGTCCTGTCTTTTGGATGAGACAGTGAAAATGAGGTCTTGTGTCAAGATAGGTGTGGCGTGAAAAAGATCAATCACTGCTGTGAGTGTGCCTTTGAAAAGGTGTTAATTTCATAAATGCTCATAATAAGCAGAGTTCATTCTCCTCTTGATTTTGACTTCAATCGCTTTTGTTGATTGAACAAATTTTTGAAAGTGCAATTAAAACCATTGTCTGTTATTGAAATTTATTTTCATGAGAGGTAAAATGTATATTAAATCACTTGTAAATATCCATGATATAACTTTTTTCATATTTCAAAATCAATTATGTCATATCTTAATTTAATAAAATTAATGTTTATTGACCATCCACCCTTCATACAACTCCTACAAACTGACCATCCACCCTCCATACAACTCCTACAAACTGACCATCCACCCTCCATACAACTCCTGCAAACTGACCAACCTCACTCCATACAACTGCAAACTGACCATCCACCCTCCATACAACTCCTACAAACTGACCATCCACCCTCCATACAACTCCTGCAAACTGACCATCCACCCTCCACACAACTCCTACAAAATGACTATCCATCCTCCATACAACTCCTACAAACTGACTATCCACCCTCCATACAACTCCTACAAACTGACCATCCACACTCCATACAACTCCTACAAACTGACCATCCACCCTCCATACAACTACAAACTGACCATCCACCCTCCATACAACTCCTGCAAACTGACCATCCACCCTCCATACATTTCCTACAGACTGACCATCCACCCTCCATACAACTCCTACAAACTGACCCTCCACTTTCCCATACACCTTTCAAAAATAGACCATCCAACATTCCCATACAACATTGCATTGTTGATTGACCAACCCAGATACTACTCCTACAAATTGACCATCCTTCCTCCCATACATGTCATACAAATTGACCATCTATCCTCCCATACACGTCATACAAATTGACCATGCACTCTCCCATACATGTGATACAAATTGACCATTCACCCTCCCATGCATGTCATACAAATTGACCATCCACCCTCCCATACAACTACAAATTAATCATCCATCCTTTCATACAAATCCTACAAAGTATGTCATTGCATTGTTGATGCCACATCATTTCATTCTTCTGTTAAAAAGTTTGCAATCATATGACTTAGTTCGCAGGATTTTTACAGAAATGTCATCTGAGACTTCGTTTTAGTTAATATTGAAGTGTTGTGATTTATTTTTCCAGAGTGACCAGAATTGGCTGATGAAGTTTTGGTTTGATGGCAGTATACGAAAGAGGATACTTAGATCTGAAGGAAAAAAGTGCACTGGAGCTATTAGAATGGGAAGGTAAATTCTCTGAATTCATAATTTTTATGCCCATATTGATAGATGGGGGGGGCATAATATTTTTGATCTGTCTGTTTGTTTGTCTGTGTGTTTGTTTGTCTGTTGTCAACTTTAACCTTGGCTATAACTTTTGAACCGTGAGGGATAGAGACGTCATATTTCACATTCGTACTCAACTAATAAAGCCCTTCTAGATGACACCAAGGTTGATGACTTTTTGACCTTGACAATGACCTTCATGTTAAAAATGACGTTTTGGACTTTGTTGCTGCCAGGGGCGTTAGTGTTTCACAGACACAGCTTGTTAATGAAAGATTTGAGAGTTAACCATAATAGTAATGAGACATTTATAGCTTTTGAATTTCAGTTAAAGGAGCTTCCATCAAATAGGTGGTTTATATAAAGAAACTTTAAAGTCTTTAAGTTTAGTAGATTTAAATTATCGGTAAAAGGTATTTTGTCTCATTTTCCTTATTTTGGTAACTAATAAATTGTCATGAAGGGAGATGCCTATGTCACCTTTTGCCATTTCAGCTGATATGAAATACCTTCTAATTTCAGAGAAATACCGCCAGACTCCAATATATTCAAGTATCTTTATTTGCTGTGGTACATTTCTGTATATTTGGAAACCTTGTGTGAACGGAGGAGAATTGAGGACAAAGTGAATTTGGTAAATAGAAGTGTTGTAAAGAAGCTAAAAGCAATTTATTCTCTACATGTAATGTAAATCTTTTAATTTATTGGAACAGGACTGTCCAATACAGTGGAATTTTATTCCCCTTCTGGCATACCTAGAGGATTTTCAATTTCCTTTTTGTAATTGTGTATGTCTGTATTTCTGCTGTCTGTCAGTCTGACATCAGATCATTTTCTTGACTTTTTGATGTTAGAATACAACAATTGAAATAAAGCTGGTGCATGACTTTTTTAGGGAAAATTAAAGATGAAGTTGTGCCCCAAATACTTGTATTTATTTTCGACAAAGTTGAAGTTGTGCAACAAGCATGAGTCATGTTGACCTATAGCAATTGGAACATATCATAATACAGAGTTATCTACCCATATCGAGGAGTTCGGACTTGGTCTTTGGAAACTTTGGGAAATGACGCTTTCGCACAGATGCTTTGATTACACAAAGGTTATGATGCCAGATACTTGCAAAAAAGGGGAATAACTCTGTATCTCCATTATCATGAATACCCTAAGGATGCTTGCTCTTACATGTATTTACAACAGTTGACGTATAATTATCCCCACGTAACAGTGTTATAGGTGGGATATACTAGTGGTAACAATACCATTTGTTTGTGGGTGTGTCTGTACATGTGTGTTTGGGGTTAAAAGGTCAATGGTTATAAGTCACTATAAGTCATCATAGAATAGCCTTGTAAACACTATAGAAGTCACAGTTGTAGCCCTATTGGGTACATACTTCACATCTAGCTTAAATATAAGGAGAGAAAGATTTCTATCAATTTCATGGTTAAAAGGTCAAAGATTATAGGTCACTAGAGGTCATCATGGAAAAGCCTTGTAGACACTCTAGAAGTCACAGTTTTAGCCCTATTGGGTTCATACTTTACTTATATCTTTTTAAAAGTATAATGAGAGGAAGATACCTATTGTGTTTTGGTCAAATGGTCAAAGGTTCAAGTCAATTTAGTACCATAGATTTTTTTTGCCATGCGACTGGATGCCATGCTTGGCATTACTCTTGTTTTTTTAAAAGCTATTATAGTCAAAGACCTGTTGAGTCAATGCCAAACCAGTCAATTGTCTTCCATCCAACTGTATGTAATACATTTTCTTGTTACGGTTTTTCTGTCTGAATTATAATTCGTAATGATAAGGGATCACAAGACAAGAGGGATGCTTTACCTTGAATTATGTTCACTGATATTTTCAGGAGATGCTAAGATATGGGCAGCCTCATGGTATGGTGAACCATCAGTCACCTACTTGTCAGTACAGTGAGCTCCCAATTTTTCTACTAGTCGTTAACTATGGGTATGTATTAGATTGATTGATTAATTATTGTTTTACATCACTCCATGATTATTTCACGTATATGGTGATGGCATCTGCCTGATGCAAATTTAGAGATGTTTGCAATGGACCCACCCGAAGCAGTGAGGGATCTTTTTACTGCCAAGTCTACCATGACACGGGACCTTGGTTTTTACTGTCTCATCTGAAAGACAGAACACTGGCGTGCCAAGGGGGGGGAGTTGAACCCTGGACCTCTCGATCATGAGCCGAGTACCTTATCCACTAGGCCTCATCGGCTTGGTACATGTATGTATTGGCAGTTAATACAGGTTTACGGTGGATGCTAAGAGAGATTGTAGACAAATGAACTGAAAATATTTTTGAATTATTTATGAAAATGCTTGAGAGTACTTGTCAGTTTCCCTAAGTTAGAGTAAATTTTGCACAATCAGAGTGTCTTTTGTTAATTCTTGTATTAGTTCTTGATTCAGTGATTGAGGGTGTTTTTTTTAATTTTGAACTTTAATCAAATTAGCAATGTAATTATTTCACTTTCAGGTATTAATTCTGGATGCTCTTTGGAAGAACGTTTAAAACGGCTGGTGCAGTATTTAATACAGATATTAACTTAATTCAATCTGAACGAAGTAGTTGAAGACTTGGAAGTCAGATTCTGATTGTAAATGATTTTTTTTTCCCCCAGTGAACAAAGTTTTCTGTCCATAAGAATGTTTCATCCTAGAGTGATTATGTTTCTGTTGTGAGTTCCTCTCTACCTGACAGTGTTAATTTTTTCTTTTACCAATAAATTTTATTTTACCACCGGTAGTAGTGTATATGTTGAATATTTATATTTCATGCTTTGTGAAGGAAATGAAGACATATTCCTAGCACACATTTTTCTTTACTTTATTGAACTGTAAGGAATCATCTTTTTGAGCCCATTCAGCCAATGAGGTTATTACTGGTGGAATAATAATTAGGTTTATGTGAAAATGCATAGTGTTTTATATTCTCAAAATCTGGAATTGGCTCACAAATTGTGTAACAAATTTTTTTTTATCCACAAGAAATATTGCAATGAAATCAGAAAAGAAATTATGATGAGGAAATCAGAGGTATTCTGAAAACATTAACATTTGTACTTAATTTTTCTCGACAACAGTAGGGTTGAAATTAAAGTAAATCTCCTTTTTTCATTTACAATTTGTGTGATATAGATTTCGAATTTTGATGAAGATGTATCTTCTAAAGTACTTTGAATTGTAGATGTTTTCTGCCAGATTGCAAAGTTATTCCAGTCTATAGATTGGCAATGTTTGTCAATCCAAATAACTGCTTGTCAACTGCCTGTTGAAATAAAATGGTGAAGTTTCTGGTTGAAGCAAAATCTCAGCAACTAAGAAGAATATAAACTAATTACTTCACACGTAGGTCCCGTATGACCAGAGCTTTCACATTATGCCATGACATTTGACCTAGTGACCTTGTCATTGGATTTGACCTTTCAAAAGGTATTAATTTGGCTATATTTTTTCTATAAGTAGGGGTAGGGCTTTGATAAATCACACATAGGTTCTTTATGACCAAACCTTTCAGTTGATACCATGACTTCAAAACGTGTTACCTTGACCTTGTTCGGAGTTTGCTTTCCAATCTGGCAATACCTCCTTTTAGTCTTGTCTTAAATGTGTATTTTTTAGGGTAACTGTAAATTGTTGTAGATTTGTTTTGTTAAATTAGGTTATTTTTATAGAGATTTTTAATTGATGTCAGTTAAAAGATCTCTAGAGCGTGTGTTGCTCTGTTGTATAAACTTCATCGACTGTAAGTATTTGTTGTCTTTGAACTTCCTCATCATGTTGAATTCCTCTTTGTGTGATGTGTTTCTTAGAGGAAACTATTTTGACTAAGTTGTTTTTTTTTTTGATACTTATCATTTTCTTTTAAATGCTGCTTAGATTTTTATCTTATTGTGCAGTATATTTTTACTTTCAAAAATTTATATTGTAAAATCAAGTTCTTTTTATCTCATCTGAAGTATCTGTTTGTCAGTTACTCATACTTTTGATATTTTTTTAAGAGTCCTAAAGGGATTTTCATGAAATTTCATTTTTAATATTCAAAGAATACATCGACCTTTGGGGCTTTCTTAGGTCAAAAGTTTTAAAATAGAATTATGCACGCAATACATTTTTAAGATTTAAAATATCCATTTTCCATGAGATCTCCTTGCTCAGTGTTGCAGTGTAGCCAATAAAAATGTACATTGATGAAGGTTAAGACTTCTTCTTGTTATGATTCATCTATTGTTTATAACATTGTATTTCAATGTTATCGTATTAAGTTACAATACATGTAGTGGGTGCTGTTGTAAGTTGTAGTGCTGTTTTCTTATACTCATGCTTTAGTCTTAGATTTATCTTATCTCATAATAGTAGCTTTCATGTAATTTATTTTAGCACGGTTTACTTATGTTGATGTCTCCTCACATATTTTTGATAGCAACATATTATTCTATAATGATTTAGTGTGGAATAAATTTTTATGACCTCTCTCCTTGAGAAACCTTTGATCCTTGTTCTCTCTATGGAGGATTATTCATAAATTTTTAAATGTGTGTCCTTTGATTGTGCTGCTTTTGCAGTGAGTGGGAAGATTAGCACCTGTAAACCAGTTAACCACACCAATTGAGTGACGTTTGTTACTTCAGTTGACCGTCGTAAGTCGGTATCATAACCGCAGCATAATCAAATATTTTTGTAATGTTGTTCGGTGTATATTATGCTGTTGTCATTTTTTGTGTGCAGGTCCTTGGTGATTTGTGTTATACAGCTTTGTCAGATGGCTTCTGTTTTCTCTTTAATAATATTGAATTAAAAGTTGTTATTACATGTGCATACACATCATATAAAAGAATTACACAGATATTGCTTGAATAAAATAGAATTTAAAAAAAAAAAGATCTTTCATTTTTCATTTCTTTTCATGCACTCCAGTCTTAAAGGAACTGAAAAGGTCAATGTCAATAGTTTGTCTTGGTAGTAAATTCATGCAAAATATGTAAGCAGTGGGTAAAACAAAGCTTGAAAGCACACTAAAAATTGTGATTGGGTGTTTGTTGTATAAAGTACATGTTATGTGAGACGATACAATGTGACACATTGCGACATAGGACGTCACCATAGAAGGTACTTCATGGAAAAGACCCTATGCTATCTGATTTTTCTGGGGGGATCAATAATATTGATCCAAATTATTACTACTTATAGATATACCTAAATATTCTTCAAACAGTGAAATATATTATGTAAAGGTCAACATAAGCATATACTTTTACATACGTTGATCTTATACAGTAAATAAGTGTATTGACAAAAATGCAGAGATTTGTTTGTTTGTTTGTTTGATTATTGTTTTACGTCACTCCACGATTATTTCACGTATATGGTGACGGCATCTGCCTGATGCATTGCATTCAAATTTAGACCTTTGCAACGGACCCACCCGAAGCAGTGAGGGATCTTTTACGTGACACGGGACCTCGGTTTTTACTGTCTCATCCGAAAGACAGAACACCGGTGTGCCCCGGGCGGGAGTCGAACCCGCGACCTCTCGATCACGAGCCGAGCACCTTATCCACTAGGCCACACCGGCTTAAAATGCAGAGAAATTGTATATTGTCATTCATAAACGTAAATTTAATGTATTTCTTAATTTAAAAGCATATTACAAGAATTTTCCAATATAACATAGTACTTTGATATTATCTAAACTGAGTAACTTAACTCAAATAAGGACAGGGGGTATTCTATAATAATAAGGTTCCAACAATTTAGTTCTTGGATCGAAAATATCCGGACATTTCAGAATAAAGTGAAACTCGTCGTCAGTGTCAGATTTACATATAGTACATATTCGACTTCCTTTCGCAATATTTTCATATCTGCCAGTTTCAAGATTTATACAATGTGAAGAAAGACATATTCTGCAAATAAGTGCCTTACATTGAGTATAGATATATGCTTTGACCAGTAATACTTCAACACGACATTGTCAACAAAGTTCCAATGTATTATTGCTTATTAATAAAATACTTATCATTTTACATTTCATTATTTCAATTCATATGTAGTATGGTTATCCACGGAGTGTGGTCATATTAAATGATTTGCAGTGTTACCAAATTGTCACATTTCAAACATCAATTTAAAATAAACTTTAACTTTCACAAGATGGAATCAATTTCGTAGACAAATGGTATGAGAAACACCTATGAACGATTTTTCTGTGAAAATTGTTCGACATACACTAACCATACACCAGCGCAAACTGTTCGACGTTTGCATTGGCCACTGCATGTACCACTACCAGTTAGGATTATCATATTTATATTCCTAACAAAGGGAAATAACTCCCTTAAAGGCATACAAATAGCAGAGTCCCAAATTTTACAGTCGCACACATCAAAACCATCTAAAACGATATGCATTTTGTTATAACAATCAACCGTAACAAAAAGTAATTTCGTTGATATCTGATTTAAAAAAAGAGGCCTATTATGGGTTGAATTCCTTGTTCATTGTTTGGGGAGAAAACAAAACCAAACATTAAAAAAAAAAAAAATGACGGTCATTGTAGGTCGAACAGTGTGACCTTCTCATCTTTAAATTTCGGAGTCAGTGAATGTCCACCGTATCGTGATTACCTAAGCCAGTGCGGCCTAGTGCTCGCGATCGAGAGGTCCCGGGTTCGACTCCCGCCCCCCGCACACTGGTGTTCTGTCTTTCAGATGAGACAGTAAAAACCGCCGTCCCATGTCATAGTAGGCGTAGCACGTGAATGATCCCTCACTGCTTCGGGTGGGTCCTTTGCAAAGGTCTAAATTTGAATGCATTGCATCAGGCAGATGTCACCATATACGTAAAATAACCGTAGAATGACGTACGACGATACTCAATCAATCCATACCGTGATTACCAATATATAATAGCATTGGTATCCTGGGTTTTCTGCCGCTCGCATATATTTTTTATTTGGTTCTTTTTGCTTAGGTTTTTCTGAACATCTTACTTGCTTATTGCGCACATCACCCAAGATTTTTTCAGCCAATCAGGCTATATCGTCGTATGGAACTCTTTCTGAATCCCCCTTATCTTTGATATTAAGTCAGCAGGGGTTCCATGGTCCGCTCTGACAGTGCTTTAACTGCGCATTTTGCCAGATAGTCATAAAGTGTAAACGTAAGACAAAAAAAAAAAAAAAAAAAAAAAAAAAACTGACGGGATTTTTTTTTATCTATTCGCCACTACCAAGGCATCAAAACCTTAATTCATAAATTCATATTGATGATGGATTCTGACATTTGGAAACTCATATAAGTGAAGTACTCAATACAACGTACAGCAACTGAATATACAGTAAGCGTTCGGAAATTGCTCCATTCATTATGAACTTCAATTTACCCCCTGCAACTGTCAAGTGGATGTTAAAATAAAGCATAAAGTGACGCAATGGACCTCGGCGCCATAAATGCAGTCCTAATGTTAAGCGAGGCAATAAAACGTATTCCCGCAAAACTGACGTAAAGAACAATGAAACGTTCTTATGGCGTCATTAGGTCAACGTCGTTTCTAACTCATACTACATAAGCGCCGCTTAACGGATGACAACCGATGCTTTTATAAATGGAATTGACACCCGCACCGACCATGTTCTTGATTCTTTCATGGTGTACATTTTATGATGTAAAGGTCCCCTTTAAGTTAATGCATTCTGAACTATATATATATATATATATATATATATATATATAATCATCATTTAAAATCAAAGAATGATTGTGGTGTAATGCTGTTATATTTTTATTTAATACATTTTTAAAGATAAAGTTTCAGATTGCCTCGTTAATTCATATATACTTAATAAGATTTTAAAAGTGTAATTAGCTATCACACTCAAAATAGTTTACAGTATGGACGATGTATACTCTCAGGTATCAAAAACCGATGTTAACAAAAATTATAACACACGTATGAATCCATTGATAAATCAGAGTAACTACATGTACTTGCAAAAGCCGGCGAGACTTTGCTCAAGACTTCACCAAGATAAATGTTCCCAACATATAATGACACAAATAAGTCACAGTATGAAGGAAATATACATCCGTATAGGGCCGTTGGAAGCTTTTCAAAAGTGAGTTGGGGCGGGGAATGGGGTTGAACTTGAATTTGGTCTCGTTTCGGAAGGTGATGAAATCTGTCCATGATAGGCCCAAAAAGTGGGGGAGGAGAACTCCATTTTTGAGTCGGCGCTCTCATAGAGCGCTACACTCAATGGCATCGCTTTTCAAATTCTCGCTTTTCAGGGGTTATAACTTTCACTACCGATATAGAACTTACTACGCCGCTGAAAAATGAAGTGCCGAAAAATTACTGATGTTGTCTTAAAGATTCTTGATCAGCACAATGTACCTTTAGCTCAGTTAATTTAAGCTAAACATAAACTAGTTTCAATAACTCGAAAAAGGAGTTGCAATAATGCTTTCAAATTTCGCGTAATAATATGTAGTTGTGACTACTTTACGATGTGTTTACCACAAGCAATTGCAAACTCTTTGCCGTAAGATAGTATGAAGAGAGCAAATTTTATTAGCATTTTGTACATAAGTATAATGACGATGTAGTTGCAACAAAGACCTAATTTTTGCCCCCCCCCCCCCCCCCCCCCCCCCCCCCCCCCCCCCTTTTCCTGAAATCCTGCCAGTGAATCCGCCACTAAAATGGTAAAATGATTACATACTTAAAATCAGCAAAGCCGACTCTCAGGACTTTTGAGTTCTTTGATTGTATTTTATTATTTCCGATCGAGGAGTTTATTATAATACTAGACACGAGTTTATTTTACTAACCCAACCATTTACTGATGTTATCTACGAGAGACAACTCCTGCATTACTATTACTTTAGCATTAGTGTTATGTATGCGATAGTTATAGAACCTGCATTTAATTTAAGGTTTTGAAAACCATTCTACATAACATGTTTTCATTATTAAATCAATAATCATATCGGCGCGTTTTTGGAATCGAATTCGGATCTCCTGCATTACAAACCAACTACTCCTTATCTCCAGAAATTCCAAGAGACAGAATTGTTACTAGCAGAGTATACTATAAATTCATCTTAAAATTTTTGCTTTCATGGAGAGAATTGAAAATATACTTGAATCACAGTCATTTGTGAGGAATCAGGCAAGACAAACCAATAAGATTATGCTAAAAATGACGGTCAGATACCTTTATTGACTTGTTTTGGTGAGAAATGTACCAGTTTTATAATTGTATGAACACAAGTAAATACTAAATGTCGAAATAATTTTGTTTAAATCCCTTTAGAGGTGGATCCAGAGCAGAGGAAAGGCTGTTTTCATATTTGAGATAAGCACGATATGTTGTTTTGATTTGACATGTATTTATATCGCTAATTGTTACAGAAAGAATTTCCTTCTTATTAGCGAAGTGTAGTTGAAGCAATGTGTTTGATATCGCACCTATAAAACGGTGTCACTGCTGGTGGAATGAGTGTCTCCGAAGGCATCATAAATCTAGTTTTTCGTACTTTTGTACTGCCGCGAAATATATAATTAAATTTTTCTGTCGTGAAATTTTGTAAATCATAAAGCGAAGGAGAATCTCCCTCATGGTATAGCTCTGTCCTTAGGTTGATTCTAGATCTATTGTTCACTATTCGGCCATTTTTGTTTTAACACTGCTCTTCCAATATTTATTTATTATTAGAAGCCCAATCATTCGTTCATGAGCATCACTAAGTTGTCGAAATGCGCATCTCATGAACAAAATAATAACGTATATGTGTTCAAATATGTATTATCTCTCGTACCTTTAAATTTAGTATGATTAACAATACATTTAATTGACTGATTTTTATTATTGAATAAGACAACACTAGGTTAAATTAACAAGAAAATGGTGCATTATCCTAAACATAAAAAGTATTTCAGCAAGTAAAATAATAATATACCGAGTAATCTTCCGCCGGAATATCGATATAAAGAGAAACGCAAATATGAGAATAGGCAATCACGGACGTGGACCAACAGGAAAATCGGAAAAGCCAGAGCCGGGGGGAATCAGATGCCACGGAGAAGCATTTCCAGTAATGAATATCTTGGTTGATTGATTGATTTTTGTTTAACGTCACACCATGAATATTTCATGTATATGGTGACGGCATCTGCCTAATGCGGGTCATACGAATTTAACTTTTGCAACGGACCCACCCAGACAGTGAGAGATCTTTAACGTGCCATACATACTACGACGCGGGGCCTCGGTTTTTACTTTTTCATACAAAAGACAAGACACCGGCATGGCCAGAGCGAGACTCGAATCCTGGCCTCCCGATCTGGAGTCGAGCACGATACCACTAGGCCACGCCGGCTTCCCCGTAATGAATAGCCCAGACTTGAGATGAATAAGGATACACCCTCTAACAGCTTCTGCTCTCGCTCGTTTCTTAGCAGCGATACTACTTCATCCAGTAAGAAATGATCCCCACCCCGAATAAAAAAAAAAAAAAAAAAAATGAAAGAAAGAGGGAAACAAAAAGGAAGGAAATACTGTTTCTCCCTTAGCAGGTGTATGCCAAGGCAAGTGAATGAATACATATTTTAGGAGTTTAGTTTAACGTGAATAATGGTTCATACTATCCATTTAGTTACCTGTTTCTCTGGTCAGTGATTGACATGATTGCCATAAGCGATAATTAAATGTGATAGAAAGTCTACATAAGCGTCCAGTGCATCTACGTATATTTGCTTGGCATATGTGAGTCGTGATGATGTATCAAAAAGTTGATCAGTGCCTATCAAGATCCTATAGGAAGAATCAATAGTTCGTAAATCGCTTGCTTCTTCTCATCGTGTTGACTTTTCTCAATCAGGGTACCTTTTCCTTGCAAAGTCGTAGTATGGATGAAATTAAGAATGACCAATTGTACAAGGACCTGTCCCATTTCGACGGAATATGTTGAAATGTAAACCACAATCTAAGTCTTCATAGTCGTTACAATGTACTACATCCAGATCAGCGATTGATTTTCTATTCTTACCACTCCATGTTCATAAAGTGAAATGGTACAAGTGACAACGCCTACGACAAGAAGTTAAGGTTTAAGATACAGAATGGTGTCCATATATTCAGGCAAATTCAGTATGTATTCTGCATATTGTTAACATAGTCCGGATGGATCAAGACCTCTCGAGCAGTGAGGATGAATTTACTGATGATGATGACATTCTTTACACGATTAAATACTGGATCACGGGTGAAAACTGTACGTTCATTAACACATTCTCTATATTTACTTGTAAATATTAATTACCTTTCAGATGATGCAAATTATCCTAGATTCAGTGAATCATCAACATTGTGATTTGATGTAATTTTAAGTTTACCATGATTCGTTTTATATATTTAAGTACATTAACTGCTGAGATAAATCAAAAGTAAAACTAATGCTTTAAAGTTAATTTCTTGCATTTTGAAAATATAATAATAATAATTATGAATATGCAAATGAGTTAATTTACATATGGATACTTAAATCAATAGAGCAAAGTTTCCCGTCAGTTTGGTACAGTTCAGGTATGTCTACCTTTACCATCGGCTAAGCTATGTCCAGTTTCCATTATTCATTATTTTCCTTTAGGGGTTTCCATGGAAATTGTCGAAAAACTCCTACCCTAAATGAGTTTTTTTATGGAAACATTTTAAAAATCCAATCAGCAGACACAAATGAACATTTTCCTACCTATTAGAAAAGTCTGCAGGGGGTGCATGGGGTCCCACTTGCCCCTGGACTAACAACTCAATAATGAAGTTACATACTTAAATATCTTTAAACGTTCATATTGCACATATTGCGACAACTTACTTCAGATAGCATTAGGAAAATGTAAAATGATATGTTACCAGCCAATAGTAAAATATTAATACCTATAATACGAGAAGTAATTATGGTGATCTGGAAGAACAATAGGGAGAAGTAATTATGGTGATCTGGAAGAACAATAGGTGGGATCAGGTGCCGTGGTGAAGTAACCATCCCCTCTCGGTCTGCTTTGCCTACCAAGATGCTATAATTTTATGAACTGGTATAACTCGTGGCTATCTTAAATGATAATACAGTAACTGTTGTGACAATAGCTAAATTATGATAAGTATATGATGAGTGTGGTATTGAACCACTAAGACTGAAACGTCGCAACAGGGAATAAAATCAAATTAAGAAGTCAATGTGTCAATGATTTCTAAGTGCAAAGAAAGCAAAGAAGGCAAAATTAATTTCTAGGATGATTGACTCAGAAAGTAGTTTGCTTATATAAATGAAGGGAATACACCAAGAAGAATCTAGGATATATGGAGTGTGCATTCTTATTTTAATTTATTGACAATGCATCATCAATATATCCAGATGTTAAATTAAATGTATTTGCTAATTGCTTCCTATGTCGATACAGAAGCTTTCTAATTAAACTCATGTTACGAATAAAAGAAGCAATCGGCCAACATAATTGTCATTGTTATAAATAACTGCACAGATATGTTATAATGTTGAAAAACTTCTGTGCTTATACAAACACATACCTTTTTATCAATCCATACGAAATTTAAATGTGGCATGGTATTTTTACAAAAAAAGGAATAATAGAATAATAATGAAATAATAATGATAATAATAATAATAATAATAACAACAACAACAACAATAATAATAATAATTATAATAATAATAATAATAATAATAATAATAATAATAATAATAATAATAATAATAATAATAATGATAATGATAATAAGAATGGTGATGATGATGATGATGATGATGATGATGATGATGATAGATGAAGAAATAGTACACGCATGAGGAAACCGACATGACATGAAAAGGAACACTTTTATTACAAATGATAAATTTCACATGCAACGAGCAATGCATATGGTGTTACAGCCACTCCCTATCAGGACATGGAAATATCTAGTTATGTCCTTGTGATGTTAGTTTGTAAATTTAAAGTCAGAAACATCAATACTCATGTAAACTTTCACACAGTGTGTTGACATGAATATTGCAATTTTCTTCGTTTTTAGTGTTACTATTAGCATCTCCTTCAATGTCGAAAAAACAGGTATGTTGATTTAGGTTAAGTTTTGCTATAAGGTTTGATAAATATTAATTAACAGTTATATGAATTTATTGAGGTCTTTACGGATTTTCTATTCTTTGCACATTTCTTAGGTAATTTGTTTTATCTTTGCATTGGGAATTAAATAAAATATTTTTTTTCATGGGTGAGGCAAAGTAGATCCAGGAGGTCAATGGTTAATATCATTTATTTATTCATTTCAGACAATTGCTATTAAATTAGTGAAATCTGTTGTCTATCGAGCAAATTAAACATCGTGAAATTCAATTAAAAATGAACTATGAATGGCTCTACCTATTGAGGTCGTTGCATGAAATACAAACAGAATACAAGGATAATATATATCAAAGACAAAGTTTATCATAACACCCCCCCCCCCCCCCCTTCCTTTCAATCTCAAAATGATTTTTCACCAATCAGAAGGAAAATTAGATATCAAAACAATATGCGTTACATATTCATATTATTATAAATAAAAATATTTCCATTCTACGACATTTCTTTCATAGAAGATCTTATAATTAGTGGCATCATTCCGAAAATATGAATATCATATTTTTCCCAAAAATATGAATATTATGTTTCATCAATGAGAATTACAATAAGGGACAATCTCTTAACTCGACGCAGTAGGTTAAAGTTCAACATTAGTACAAAGCTCTTCAGTATAAAAACTTTCGATTTTTTCAGTGCCTGCTGACGACGTATGTAAAATTGTATGTCCTTGCATTCGTATTGTGATAATATTTAAAAAGTTATATCTTTGACTTTGAAATGCTATCTAACATTTTGAAAACAGGAAGGAAAGGGATTTTTTCACACTTATAAAAGTGCTTCTAATCTTTATTTTCACAAAACTTCGCAACAAAGAAAAGTTCCCATATTATGGTCCCCCTCCTGTTAGCTTCACTGGTTGACGATTGATTTAGATAAAATGTGTTGTATAATGATATGCATTTGCTACAAAATGTAAAAAAAAAAACAACTATCGAATGTGCTGTTATCTTTTTAAATCGATATGCCAAAATAAAACATAAATATGATGTCAGAGTTTGAAAGACGATAGATCTACTTTCACTGACCCAAAACCAAAAATTATCTTGATATGATATGATTGCCCAGAGCAGAAACAGAGCAGTTAATTGTTTAAACTTGCAGCCTGAGAACGACATATACCTTTACGTAAAATGTATACACAAATGGTGTTCCTACACTATTCACACAACGGAAATCTAAAATACGATTACATTTGATGTGTATGTTATAGCATACCAATGTGATCTATGAATGTTACATCACAACTCCTCAAAATACGAAAAAAGTTCCCATAGATGAAGGTATGGTTCCTCTTCCTTGTGGGAGTTAATTCCTGTGTACACGTCTTATATGTACCACCCAGTTATATAAATATGCACATAATATTGATAACGTACATCTACTACGTAATTTATAATTAATACTTATTTGGTCATTGACCATTTAAATTAATATTCCAGATGATATTTACTTTACACTGAAAACCTTTTTAAACATTTGTTTCCTATTTCGGAGGATCCAGAATATCCGAACGACGGGGGTGGGCCGGATAGGAGGGGGCAAAGTCAAGTATTAGCCAAAATACTCAGCCATCTTGGTGTCAGATCTAAAGTTTTATTCAAATATGTGGCACAACCTCTCCCCCCCCCCCCCCCGCAACCCCCCCCCCCCCAACCAACCAACCAACCAACCAACCAAACAAACAATACCAAACAAACAAAAAAAACACACACACACACACACCTACACACACACATACACGCAAAAAATGAAAATGAATACCGCTGATATTCAACGGGTGTATCCAAGGCTACTGTGGTATAATGTAGTGAATGACAGAGATATATGACGCCAAATGTATTTATACCGCTGATTTTCAGGAGGGGTATACCTGGTCAGCGCGTTGAATTGTAGGGAGTGAAAAAGATGCATGACACCAAATATATGTGTACCTCTGATTTTGAACTAAGAAGGGGGGGGGGGGGTTGCAGAACGTTGTAGCGAGAGGCACAGATACATGGTGCAAGACGCGACTTTGCACATCACGTTTTCTCAGACAAATAGAAATGCAAAATATTTTTTCGATTGGTCCAATCTCATATCATTCAATATTCATTAAATACCATTACCATTTAATTGACCAATATTGCCATGAATATAAGAATTGAAAAGAATGTGAAAATTTCATAAGTTAAAAACTTCAAGTGCTACAATATTGTTTGGGGGAAATCTGTCCCAAACTCTGGAATGAAATATAAAGCTCAATTTTTGAGTACACTTCATATTGGAAGAATAATAATAATAAGAAGATGATGAAAATACTGGTTCTTTATTTCATCATATAACTCAAATCTATCGAATTTTGTAAGGTTTTCAGTAATTTTGAATTAAAATGTCAGACTGCCACACTTGGATATTTGATTTCCTTTCATAGTGTGAGGTGTTGTAGCCGTAGTGATGATTCTCCCTTTCCATTCACTACGAAAATAATAAACAAGGGGAAGAATAATACACTTATATAAATTAATTTGATGTAAAGATCTGTTATTCATTGATTTGTTATATATTATTGATATATTTTAATCTTTATATTCTGTATCATTGTCTTTTTCTAGTACCATTTTCGACATTTTTATGTAATTTTACGTCGAGTTGGGTAAATATAATTAGTATAGGTATTCCAATGATGTAATTGCTGTTTCGTGTATGAAAATTTTACACTATCTATTGACTGTAAATTATTTTTCATTCAGTGAATCGATCTAATTTTATATATGCCTCAATTATCAAGGAAGATATTCTCTAACAAAATGAATTAAAACATGGAGACCTCTTATTTCTTAATTTACAAATACTTTGGATCTTCGCTCTTGTATAGCGCATATCCTTTATCTATTTATCGCAAACTCTCAGATACGGAAACAGTATCAGTTTCTATCACGGAAATCGTCATGCTTTTCTAGATAACTTCGATAGAAATTTACATTTTACAATGATCAATGTATCGCCAGTGTTAAAGAGGTACTTTTCAGAAGGGAAAAAGGAAGTTTTATCTATATTCAAATTCTCACTCCATATCAATATGTGAAATAAAACGTTACCAGAGCAGTCTTCTATACATATAAGGATTTTGTTTTAGTTTGTTCCTTGTAGGTTAAAATAAAAAAAAAAAATCTTTTGAAACTTTATTCTCTTCTATATAATGCCATAAGGTATGAGTGGTTCTGTTATTTCTATTAGATCTTTAATCTCCACATGCCCTGACTGGAAGTAGTATTTCCATTTACTTTTTCACTATATGCTCATACTTCTTATGTCGTCTTCTTTTCAAAGAGATTCGGCCATCTTTGATGCTGGGGTGTTATACTTGTTTTACCATTAACTCTGCAGTTTGTCGAAGATCGTCATAGCAATTTCTTCAAATATATTGAAAGAGAGATATGGTTAATATGCTTCTATCATTTGCAATGTAAACTATGAAGGTACCCACTGAAGAGGAGCGTTAGAGTACCATTTACGATAATGAACATATTTCACTCCTGAACGGAGTCCAAATGCCAAGGAAGAGTGAAAATACTACTGCTTCACTGTAACAAAATCTTATTTATATAGCAAATCTCTCTTTTTTCTACTCTACTATTTTGGTTACTATTTTTTATATTCTCTATGAATACATATTCACGCGTGCATGTATTTATCTTTGCATCGGGTGTTTGTTATCATTTATAAATTATAAATTAGGCAATTTACTAATATTGGGGAATAAAAAAAAAAGGGGGGGGGGTAATACATACACATAGAGGAAATATATACGTGGGAATAAGTCTCTTACTCTCTGTCTTCCTCTCTTTCTGTCTCTCTCTCTCTGTGAGGTAAAATAGTGTTTCTTAATTGCTAATAATCTAATTGCTATCTATATAGTTACTAATCAGTTGAAAGTTCCATATAAAAACATTCGAGCAGAAAGGTTTCTTTCAGGGATCAAATATAAAATGGTGGTCACGTCTACCCGGCGTGAATAATAGCTCGAAATTCTGCTGTCACGATTCAACAAAAATGTAATAAACACCAGATCTACAAATCTGCAATACAACGCTTAAGGGATGTCATCCAACAAAATAAATAGAACCCATGTTAATACCTATAAGAATCCCATTTAGGTTAAAGTCTAACAGGAGAGATTTTCCAAATGTTATTAACGTAATTTATTTATATTTAGTGAATGTATTTTGATAGTATAATCAATATGACAATACGGCAGATGCTCCGTAAAATGCTAAGAAATGTGATTTTATTTCAGTGATATTGAAGATAACGTAACATTGCCTATATTCCATCGAATCGACGACATATTCGTTTATAACGTGTATAGCATGTATATCAATGTAAAATTCTGTAAATGACCATTTTATTTACGAATTCCAGACAGATATAATAGATTGTGGGTGATTTATGCTTAAAACTTTCTGGAAAAACTACACGTTGCTGGATTCTTTCTTGTTTATGTATCATATCGACAGTCGATAGCAAAATATTATTTCTTTTTTTTTTGTTTTACAGACACTCGGAGTTGCTATTTTAATTCCACTCTTAGAGGCAAAGGAGATAGTATTTCACGTAGACAATATCATTCAAATGAAACATGCACAGTTCATTTTGATACAAAAAGGGACAGAAATATTATTGCGACCTTTCACAGCATCCCAAGAAGATTAACATATGGTGAAGTTGGTCGTTATAGAAGTATATATGTGAGTTAAGTTGTATGTGTCCATGTTAGTTACTTAATTAGGTTTTTCAATAGTTAAAGGGATTTTATTGATTAATATTCCCATTAGAAATTTAAAGTGCATAATTCTCTTTCTTGCGTGATGTAATAAAGACAAGTGAATATCAGGTTTTATGTGAGTAGCAAAATGCACCTTAAAGTACCTATATGTACTACATTGTGAATGTATCGTTAAACATTATTCTGTTAGTTATAGTTTCATATTATTTTTCTACTCGAAAGGTATACGATGGAGATATAGATATGGGGAATTCTACTCAGTTAAAAAGACTGACAACTGTCGATAGATATTTCAAGAGTATGTCCTTTTCTTCGAAAGGTTCTCATATGACAGTGTCGTATCCCGAAATAGGAGAACATGATGCTATAAATTTGGAAATAAAATTGGATGGTAAGATAATGTCAGTGTCATTGAAAGTAAACTATCATATCGATTAATCAAGATCATTTATAATAATGACACGTTTGAAGGAGATATACATTTATGTATATAGTTTTTGTATCAATATGTTAAAGAACGTGCATATAGAGCTCCCGTTCACCACAAGATAGTAGGTGGTTTTTTAACCGTTTCTTTAACATCTGCTCTAAGGATATATAACTAATATGTGTTTGCATGCATTATTGATAAGAATTTGTGTGTGCTGTGTGCGCTCATGGTAGGTTATGTATTTTCTAGACTTTGAACAATTATAAAGCCATGGATTTTGTTCATTAGTTTGTTCCACGACTATTTTGAGCTTCCACAGATTTAGCATTGAGCATCACTGTAGATCCAGCATTTTGTGTTTCTGTTATTGATTTACATATATTTTCATCACTATTACGTATCAGATATTTCGGGTATGAATTGGAATAGCTCCATGATTTTTTATTTTGTCAATGGTAATTTGTGGTATGTTGTTTTAATTCTTCTTTTGCCCTTGTGTCTTTTTCAGAGTGCGATAAACAAATACATGGGCTGAAAGGCGAATTTGAAACAAAGCAATATCCAGGGCTCCGTGGATTATCATATCCTATTAACGCATACTGTAAAATCAGGATTATTCCATTTCTTGGATGTTCTACAAGTCTGTATATTACCAAATTTGATGTTAGATTGGAAGACATCATCTTCGTACGTTATGAATATTTGTGTTGTATAATAGTAATGGGCTGCAAGAAATGTGGTTTAAATATAAGTTGTTACATGTGCTCTACACATCATTTATTGACAATATTTACGTTTCTGGTCTACAAAAAGTACTAACGGTTTTAGAACAGGGTACAAGCATTGTTTCATATATAAAAACAACCAGTTCTTGAACATGCATACTTTTTCATTGAAGATTGAACTCAGAGGAAATCGAACACGTGTTGTTGGACCTATGACTTACCAAATACAACCAATTGAGAGTTACAATATTGTATTGAATGCTTCATCAGAAACAAAAGCAGCACAGGGAATCAAAGGAAACTTTTCAGGTAAAGAATAAGAATATCCTAACTATTTGATATTTCATCACATAAGGATAAAAAAGGCATGGAATAATATTTGAATTTCAATGATGAAATAGCTTTATACCAAATTCAGAAATAAAATAAATGCATATATATTTCACTGAACGTTCATGTAAAAATATTATCAACTGTCTTTTATCATTCTTATCATTCTGTTCTTTCCAGTTTGTTACAGACTTACACATTCTTTGTCTGGACATGTTTCATTACCACTTGATCCATTTAGAAGACAAAATACGAATTCAACTTGCGTATTTCTTATTGGGAGTCCCATGGAGAACACCACTGACGTCTCTATGTCGTCGACTGACGCTGCAATTAATACGTCATCATATGTAAAGGTACTTACTACTCCATGTGTTTCTGTTTCATGGACTGCGAGATATCATTAACCCTTCGGTACTTCTTCGATGTTTACATTCAGAAAATGTATTTACCAATATAAAGGAGGAGATACAGTAACCCCAAGTTATTATTATTATTAATTATCATTATTATTATTATTATTATTATCATCATCATCATCATTTTCATCATCATCATCATCATCATCATCATCATCATCATCATCATCATCATCATCATCAACAACATTATTATTATTATTATTATCATCATCATCATCATCATCATCATCATCATTATTATTATTATTATTATTATTATTATTATTATTATTATTATTATTATTATTATTATTATTATTATTATTATCATTATTATTATTATTATTATTATTATTATTATTATTATTATTATTATTATTATTATTATTAGTAGTAGTAGTAGTAGTAGTAGTAGTAGTAGTTGTTGTTGTTGTTGTTGTTGTATTAATAGTAGTGGTAGTGGAGGTGGTAGTAGTTGTAGTAGTGGTAGTAGTATTTTTTTTTAATTAAAATTCAATTTTTATTGATCAATTCACAATAGAACGGATGTTGTGTCAATCAAATTTAGTTTCATTTATTTTAGTATTATTATCATTATTTTATAGTCTGTTTTCTTTTAATTTCAATTCAAAATTAATTTCATTGTTTTCCTGCAGAGGCTTCATTCTGATGCATGCAATTTTTTTACAGCTCTATAGTGGATTTCAGAATCCGTGTTTGATCACAACAATCAAATTATCTGAATTAAACGGAACATACGTATATCACAGCCTGTCGAATGAAACTGTTATCGTCTACCATGCTATATGGGGAAATGGAATTCCAGTATTACACATCAGTTATTCGTCAACAATTGATATAGGTAACACAGGTTTAATACACTGCTCTCAGATGTCTTTTATTTGAAAATAATTATCAACTTAATCATTGTTGTATTTATTTTCATTTTGATTGAGGGGATAAATTGCATATTGGTGTTCAGGTACTCTTTTATTAGCAAAGTTAGTCCAGAATTACCAGGTAGACACACGTATTACATTCCATGGCATATTCCGTACATATCGACATAGGTATGACTGAGTCCTGTCATAATCAATAGATATTCCATGTTACCAATTGTGGTAAACGGTTAATTTAAATGTATTAAATTTTGTACAAATGGTTATATTCCACAAAATTGCTTTTTCTCATTCCTTGAAAAATAAATCAAGTGATTCAAGAACAGTAACACATTTTTCTTCTGTGTCATCTGTATTTCAAGAAGGATAACTCGCCGAATATTAAACATTTGTATTTCAAACTATAAATTCGGTATCTGGTGTTTCATAGTGAAAGATTAAATAATTTATGTACTATGTATTCTCCACTATTTACTGAACTTCATATCATGAATATTTCGACTGAGGCAACTCAGGAAAATTTGCGATATCTGTAAAAGTCAGGTTTTGGCCAAGTACAGTGAAAAAAAAAAAAAAACAAACTATAATACACCGGGCTAAAAGTCAGGATTCAATTTTGCTATATGCGAATTGTGAAGAGAACAAGCGTTTAGCATCGTTGTTTGGGAAACAGCGAGGATTAGTGGCGTCATGTTCAGGAATGGCCGGGACTTCAGTGTAGGGTATAATGAAGATATGTTACAGCAGATGTAATTTATCCTGTTCGTTTCACATTATAACAATGAGTTACATACGTCTTGCGTACGCACACGAAGCTCGGAAAGAGCACACGACTGATAGACAATAAATCTTAAACCAATCCCTATATGTTCATGCTCCGATCTAACAACAGTGCACATACCCCGATGCATTTTAGATCAACCGGTGACCTGATTTCTGGACGCGTTTTGGCTATATAACACTTTCTCTTTAAACTTTATTTATTTGACAACGATTCAGAGACAAGTTAGCATGTTATATAAATCTTGCTCTTTGGCACAGATCTTTTGGCGTAAGAGTGTCGTTTCTTTATATATACAATATCTACATTTTATTGTAACATATACATGCATATCATACTTTGCACTTTATGTATGTTACAGTGATTGCAGAAAATTCAGAAATGGTGATAACATGGGTGTTAATTGCGTCTGGAATTTTTATCGCACTTGCTGTTGCTACGTTTCTGTTGATAACAAAAAAGAAGTCGTAAGTTGAATATTTAGATAAGATAACTATTGCAATTACAACAAATATCAAAAATTAAACAATATGTATTAACAATTAGACAGGTTACCATTGACTCTTTGACGGAATTAAATCAAAACCTCTAGAATAGAACCTTCAACCCAAGGAAGAAAACAAAAAAAAAATATGTAGAGCCCCCCCCCCCTCCCCCCTACCCCCTTTCCCCCCAACTTTATATGAAAATTTAAACCTCACTGAATGTTATTAAATGTACTGTGTTACATTTGTAAAGATTGTTCCTCAATCAGTGGCAAACTAAAAGATCCGTAGCCATTAATAAATGGTAAAACATATGATAGACTGTATTGAAAGTCGAAAAAGTGGGGTTATTACACGTAGCCGGGACTTCGAAATCATATATGTTTGTTCTGTCTGATTATTTTTTGCACTGAAACCTTTCAACGAACATGTCCGAACCAATGAGAAAGCATCTACGTGTCAGTTTAACGTTAACACGGGACCTCCGTTTTTACTGTCATGTCCAAAAGAAGGGCGTTCACAAGATTTCAACCCAGGACCTTTCGGTCACGAGATGAGCACTTTAGAGATATGACTAAATCCCATGACAAAATAAACGAAATGAAATAAAGTTTCATAACTTCGAGTTTCAGATTCTCATGACCTTGACAATCCTTCATAATCGATAAGTACGCCCTATTCAAGGCTTATGTACCAGTGGAAAGATATTTTTCAATGAAAATCTGACCATTGACACCTCGTAGATGTAAGACTTGGATCGGGTTGATTTAGAAGACGAAAGCGTCCAGCATCAAACTAATAACCATTTCGATACCTAGGCGGGGTATATACATAGTCCCTCTATGATACATGTCATCTTTGTGAAAGGGACATGCCATCATTATTACTTTTGGTTCAGGATACCGAAATTTCGTGGATTTTCCAAGAGAAGTCCGTATAACGTTTACGGACAAAAAAAAAAAAAAAAAACTATAACCGTGGATGTTCGTATTATGTACACCTCTACGTCGGTTGAGATTGTTTCATACATAAGATTTTAAACTTCGCAAAAAGGAACTGTACTTAAAAACTTTGACCTTGAATTTTTCTTCATCTTACTTTTTTTATGGTGTAGATTAATCGTCAAAGATAAAAAATATATCTGACCGACAATCTTAATTTAAAATAGCCGATACTATCCCGTCAATGGTAGTAAATGCTGCACTAGATCTATTATACTGAATAACATAATTAATCCTGAGTTTGTTATAATCTCAGATATAAAGTTGTGAATTTGCTTTTAGAAATTAGAGTGGAATGTACTGGTCGCGATGTTAAATACGGGTCCGGCACTGTATACTGAGAAAAGTCATACTTTCAAATTCCTCAGTTCAACAATAAATTGATAAATGGGGTTAGGATTTTATTGAGTTTTATTCTATTCTTGATATTATAATATATTAAAACAAACAATTACATCATAGTTTCTACAATACTTATACAATATTATTGTACTTGCAGTAACATGAATAACAGCGGAAAAATGACAAATTTAAATAACGCTTCATATTTTGTTCTCGAAATTCCTATTGCGATGAATGTCATTCCAAGACTGGAAACTGATCTGATAATTGATCATCTTTACGGACAATACAAGAGAACAGAGACCTAACGATAATGTAACCCTATAACGACACTACTTGACAAACACTTATGTCAAGAGAAGAGAAGGAACTTCCTCAATTATATGTCGACATGGAAAGCAGGAGATTATTATCCCTAAAAAGATAGAAGAGCAATTCTGAGGGACGAAACTGGACTTGGTTTGCGGCCCGCAAGCCAAAGGTTTAACAAAGTACAATGACAATTATATAATTATATATATTTATAACTTTTCACAAGGACGTAAGGACGTAGGGAAAGTTTTCAGTACATAATAAGTATAATTGAAATGGCTTATTTCGGAAGTCGGTATGTATATAGTTATCGATGTGTAATTATTCACATTATATGTAGTAGGGTAGCCTGTATTTTTTTCATTCACTTGAAATCTTAAAGATTACAAATTGGAACTCACAATTATGGATTCATCTTTACATAATATCTGATACTACTCCTCTCTGGTAGAAAGCTATTGGGGGAGGGGGGGGGGGGGTTGTGTGTAAGGGGGGGGGGGGGGTTTTAGATGTTATAATACCTGTGCAATGTATTCACTCATTGATACACCACGCACTACTCTTTCTTATTATAATAATTATTAGTTTATTGAGTAAGCCGCTCCAGTATGGACCTGCATATGTAATGGCGGCACCTGCTATTTGCATGTCTTATAATTTTATCATACGTTGAGAACTGACTGTGTGAACTCTTACAATGAAAATTCGCTTTCAATAAATATTCACTGACCTGTAATTACACGATATTAAAGTCAATGATCTTTATATACTAGTTTCTTTTTTTTTGTTTCTTTTTTATCTTTACCACTCAAATAATAACGGTTTTCATTGAATGGTGGGTTTTTCCGTGAATTTCTTGTCTTTCTTTCTTTCTCCTTTTTTTTTTTTTGAAAAAGGGGGGGGGGGGTGGGGTGGGTGGGCGTGGTTTAGTCTGTTTTGCTCATTTGTCTGTTTGTGTGTGCGGGTGGGGGGTGGGGGTGGTGATTATTTGCTTTTGGGTTTTTTTTTTTCATAATGTCAAAGTTACTGGATTCTGGTTTTTATACGCCCGCATTTCAAAATGTGGGCGTATTATGCTATACCGCTGTCGTCTGTCCGTTTATCCATCCTTGTCCGGGTTTCTACTCCTTAAGGAGGAAATAAACTTTTGATGGTGTCATATGAAAGGGTGTGGCTTGCAGGTGTGCATGTGGGTTTTATAGTTGGGGTCAGGCCCCTGAGGTGGGGAAAATAGGTGGGGTCGGAAAAGCTTGTCTAGGCTTTTCCTCCTTAACTAAAGGGGAAACAAAAGTTTTGATGGTGTCATATGAAAGGATGTGGCTTGTAGTTGTGCATGTGGGTTTCAAAGTTGGGGTCAGGCCGCTGGGTTGGGGAAAAATGGGCGGAGGGCGTCAGGATAATATAGCTTGTCCGGGCTTTTCCTCCTTAATTAAAGGTGAAACAAAACTTTTAATGGTGTCATATGAAAGTATGTGGCTTGTATTTTGCATGTTTCAAAGTAGGGGTCAGACCCCTGGGGTGGGGGAAAATAGGCAGGGTCTGAAAGGTTTTCTGGGCTTCTACCCTTTATCTAAAAAGGGAACAAAGCTTTTGATGGTCTCATATGAAAGGATGTGACTTGTAGACCACATTAAACCATGGTGCGGGCGGATCATGCACCAGTTAGCGGTGCCCTCTTTTTCCCTTCTTGGTTCGTGCTTTTCAATTTCAACGTTTCGACCGGATTGTCTTTATGGAGAGAAAACAATGAACTTATAAAAACGGAAACGCAGCATCACGAAACAGGATCTATTACCTTCCTTGGAACGTTTGGACGCCTTTTTATTTTGGGTTTTGTTTTAGTTTCTTTTGTTTTTGTTTTTATATTGAGGGTTTTTTTTTTCGGAAAGTACCGAGGGGGTAAAACCATATCTCATAGTTCATGGAACACAGGGGACAATATCGTGTTTAGAGACATATTCAGACAAAATGCGAAAACCCAATAAAATCGAGGTGGCACCAGGTACCCCGGGAGGAAGTGAGCATCCCCTGGGTTGCATGCAAACACCCGTCGCAAAAAGTCCTGCATAAACTTTTGATTTGGAGAAATGTTAGATGATGTCATTTTTCTTGTTTTTTTATTACGAAGGTATTTGATGTCAGGTTTCAAATGCACTTTGAGGATTAAATTACGTATAGTTTCATTGTAAATTTTCATTCCCCATAAACTTACATTTGTCTGCACGTTCGTATATATCTTTACGTGTTAAATAAAAAATTTTTTTTTTATTTAGGAACAGAAAAGCTCAGACCGCCATTACACATTTTTACGAATATGTAACAGGTAGCTTT
>CM068584.1:36000074-36070074 GCA_035048485.1 Pteria penguin
GAAACAAATCGGCTAGCAAAGGAGCACAGTTAGTCCCTATAGGGATTCCGAAGGGTTACTGGAAGAACTGGTCATCGAACACAAGATATATATTCTCAATTAGAAAGTCCAGCATGTTTTTGATGTCATCTTCAGAATACTTATATTTAGATTCAGAGTAGTTTTTCACAAAATATATATCTGGATATCCTAAAACAATAAATTTATATCTGCGTGAACCCTTTTTGGTGAAGAAACAGTTATCAATAATTCTAAAGAGCCTGCTTTTCAATATATCATGAGGTATGGTGGTATAAAGTGTAGAAAAATCATAAGTCTTAATGAATTTAAGTTCTCAGATTTTCACATTTTAAGTTATTTAATATTTTTTTTTTTATTTTTTTAGTATCCAAAACTGATTAACACCACTTCGAGAGTAAATCATATCGGAGTACGTCTGAAGTTTCTCCTTAATTGCAGATAGTATTTTGGTAAGGAGGGCTGATTGAGGTTTGGTGGAGCATTTACAGGATCCTTCAATGAACCTATGTTTATAATAAATATAGAAAATATATACCTTTTAATTTTGTGCACCAGATGCGCATTTCGACAACTTATGTCTCCTCAGTGATGCTCGTGGCCGAATGGTTGGAATTCATTTGTATATAAATATTTGAAGAGCAGTATTGAATCCAAACTGACCGAAAAGTGAACCAAAGAATATCAATCTTTGTGTAATTTAGGGATCCAATATAAATAGGGTAACTCGAACTCACTATCCTTAGTACATAAGTTAAAGGTACGCAACACTGACTTATGGTTATTAATAATTTCATCTAGTTAGAGTGTAGAGCGAGTGTAAGTGGGATTTCCAGTAGATTTGTTAATGCCAAGTACCTCTAAAAGACAATTTATATAAAACGCCTTGCAAATAACAACGATAGTGTTCGAGGTTTTATCAGGTGGTACTAACACATGTTTGTTATGTATACTTTCGGATTCTTCTCTGACTCTTGACGTCAAGACGTATGGATGACTGGTCTTCATGTTCCTTTTTAAATTACTAATACGTGTGAACATCAAACCTCTTACACTCTAAACCCATTCTGACAACGTATTTAGCTCAACTTCTTCACGTTTAGGAGCATAGTCCTCTACCGAATCCATAACAATACGGAAGTCGGTTCGCCAATTGAATGTTTAGGTTCTCTAAATTTTGGACACCGGATAATTAATTCACGAAGAGTTATATTGTTCACGATGTTGACATAGCCAGTGATGACGTAACCAACAGGACTATATGTAAATTTGGATAAGGAGCATGAACACGCGGTATGGATTTGCGTAAGATGTTTGATATCTAGGCACTTCAAAGTTTGTTTGTAATTAAAATGTAGCCATTCAACGGTTGAGGCCTCCCTGGAAAACAACGTTTGCTGCATTAACTGCAGACATTAATGTTCGAATATGAGGTAAAAGTAATTAACATATCAATATTATTCATAATGTTTTAATCCTGCTTGTAAATTGAGCTGAAGGTTTGGCCCGTTAACTAATTAACCACGCCATTTGACTGATGATTTACACTTGACTTCCGAGACAACGCTAATTCCTGTTATGTTACGCCTTTAACTCAGGCTTAGTGGAGTGTATACTTTCCACCAGTGGTATGTTCGAAGTTTAGAAAATGCAAAAAAGAAAGCAAATGGTACTTCATATCTATTGTACCCGTGGAAGGCACAAGTAAGACATATTGCCCGCAAACTATATTTTTTACTTTAAACAAGCCACGCACAAGAAAACGTTGCAAGAAATTATAAATTTATTATGAACGACATCGATATAACATGTCTATAATCATATAATCAAATTCGATAATAAAATCTAAAAACATGTAATGTTAATATTATTATACAGTCAAACCTCGTTATCTCGAAGTGGAAAATACTTCGAGATATCCGTAGTTCGAGATATCCAAATTGCAGTTGTTAATGTACGCCGATTCATTTGACATTTGTGATTATTATAGTAGATGTATGAGATATATACATGTACTTATCAATAAATACCCATGTAGATGTGCATATTGTATTGTTCCTAAATAATTAATATAAATCTCATCATACCTTTTATATTTTATGAATATATAGAGAATATACTCCAAAACTTAAAACGTCATGTTTCCTTTTCAGTAACATCGTAATTTAAATCCAATACTGGATATAACTGTCTTATACTATACCTAAAACCGAGGACGGGCTAACACGTAAGACAAGATAAAAACACACGTCATAATTTGATTTAATTACTATTACTTTGCATAAAAATACATAGACATACACACGGATTGGAAATAGTGATAATTAATGAACAGTATAAAGAAATTTCTTAAAACGCAGGTATGAAAAAGCATCAATTACAGTTAACGTTATTTATCTAATTTTGTGTCGAGTTTAATAAGCTATCATCATTCATTAATATTTGGTATAAATAACAGGGTACGCACGGACGAGATCGATTATGTTATTACTGCGGCTTTGTTCACCGACACGATCAATTGATCACACCACGCGAGCGACCCGTCATTTAGGATAAACGCCGCGGGGAATATTGTCAATAAGAAGCCAACTTCGAGAGAAACCGGGCAAATAAGAACTTCGGGACTTGAAAATGTATTCGAGATAAGCATGGTATTCGACATATCAGTGTTCCACACATCCGGGGCGAATTTAATCATAATATGAAGGATTTTTTTCGAGACCGACGGTCGACATCGAGATATCCCGGGTATTCGAGATATCAGTGATCAAGATATCGAAGTTTGACTGTACTTAATATTTACATGGGCTACTAACACCTCGTATATAATATTTTAAAAATTGACTAGATATGGATTTTTTTTTTCGGCAACTTCATTGCACATCTTGAAAGCCTATAGTCAGTAGCAACACCGTAGACAAATTGCAGTGGTGTTCACCCTGTAGTTACAATTATCATAAGAACATATGTACATGTAATAATTCATTGTATTCTATGCGAATTCCATAAAATCTCCAAGTATGCTAATCAAATCTAAATCTTTGGATAACCAAAGTACTGGAATAGCATACCAGTTATCAAATTGATCACAAATAATAAAAAAAAAAGACTCCAACACTTATTAAACATTCAGTATGTGCACTCTTTATTTTAGACCTTCATTTTGAATAACAGTATCTTTTGAAGTATCTATTTTGGGTCATTCATTAAGTCTTGCACAGATGATGTTAAAACACAAATATATGCATATTACTTGCAGTTGTGGATCAATACTGTCTTACAAAGACATAATCAAAAAAAGGGAATATAGCAGTATAGCATTTCCAATGCAAAATCAATTTTGAATATTGTTGTGCAACAAAAGAATTGTGAAGCACGTTGTTAGTAAATGCACCACTATGCATTGATCAATAAATCCACCTTCACTGCGCAGAAATACATAAGACGAAAATTGACATTTTGTTATATTATATTTTCATCGACAAACTTGGCAAATCCGTTTGTAGAAAGATCAGCAGCTTGTTCCTTCGTCCTGGTATATAGGAAGTGAAATAATATATCACAGTAAACATCGCTATCGTCAGCACGTAAACGATCCCCTACTGCTTTAGGTCCGTCTTGCTTTAAAATTTATTATGTACGAAATGCAAAATTAAAGAGACAAAACTAATGTCATTTTCATTAACGAATGTTGATTATAAAGACAAAATTTTTCCCGTTTTTCAAAGATGTATTCAACCCATCAAAATTAAAATTCTTTTGTAATTCTCATCCAATTTGAACCATGTGCAAGATTTAAGAGACAAAAACAAATGTCATTTTCATTAACGAGTGTTGATTGTAAACAGAGAAATCTTAAAGTTTTTCAAAAATGTGACCAACCCATCAAATTATTAATTTTATTGCAATCTGGTTTGCATGGTAATACACAACAGTAAATTGAAAAGTGTCTGTTGTCCAACCGTTCATACCCTTCTTATGGGAGTTTGATTAAATTTGATTCACTATGAGACGAGGATACTGGAGTAGTAAACTACGGAACAACATATATGAACTTTATGAATGATATTATGTGGTACATTTACATAAATGTATGTGATTAATGTTAGTAATATACATTTATAGATAATTGTATCATACTTTGTTTTCTCATTTTAATTCCAGAATTTTAACAACTCCGTTATCACATCCAGTCCACAGTGTGTCTTCATGAATTGCCACTGATCTCGGACAATCCAGACCTTCATCCCTGGTCATTAAATACTGTATGAACTGCCCGTCAAAATTCAGCATATGAATTGCATTGTTCTTCAGGTCAGATAGTATTATGTGACCATGCTTGTCACAGCAAACATCACCTGCGACTAATTTCTCCTTCATCGAAGGCTGACCAGTATAAGTGAATCGGAACTTTTCCTCACTGGTGATCACTACCAATCTACTCCGCTGATCCCTGTCTATAATGTCCACTACACATAGGTCATTGTTAATATTTCTGGCTATTCTGTAAGGATTAATAAACAACTTTCTTCCTAAATGATCCATCTTGTACATTGTATGCATATGTCCAGATACTGTCATTATTTTCACTTTTCCTGCACTCGCTGGTGAGATATCACATATATAGGAGTCGCATACTCCCACCAGCATCCTACCATCACCGGACAAGCATAATGCACGAGGACGAAACTGTGCGGTGGAACATACCATAGTTACGTCGCCAGAAGGGGAAATGCGACGAATAACCTTTTTCATGAAATCAGTTACGATAATATCTTTGTTCCAGAACACAAAATCTGAAAAATCACTCACGGTTTTTCTCGATTCCCGGGGTTCCCCAGTTTTGTTAACGAGATGGACCTCCTTTTCAGTACCACAATGAATCCAAGCCTCCTTTGTTGTAACTGGTGCTATATGAAACACACTACTATTTCCATAATTGATAGTTGTAACGTCCGTTACCGTCATTTCTTGGGATTTCTCAATATGGCCAAACATCTCCTGTATTTGTTTTACGTCGATTGTGCCCTCTTTGAATTCTATGTTTTTGTTCCGAAGGCTTATTTTAAGTTTTTGAGCATGGAATTCTTCACTTTTTTCCATTACTGTCTTGTCATCGGCTGTAAGTACAACAATAGTGACATAAAAACAAAATAGTGAGTAAAGGCAATCACGGTCACCCAGAAACATCCAATGGTGGGACCAGGTGCCATTATCTTAATGTTTTATACATAGAAACAGCATCTCCCACATCAACGCCACACAGATTACAACCTAGAATAACAGATCAACTCCGAGCATAGCATTTTTGCACTTTTGTTTTACGATGACTATTGCCTTAAGTGAGAAGTTGATCAAAATTTTGCCATCTATTTATGCCTTTCTCGTGATTTCAAAATCTGATGTTCAGATATTTACAATTAAATTGATAAAATATAACTGAAATGTTGCAATATTCATAATGATATAACCAACGTCATACCCCAAAATATATTCGGCATATTTTGAACCTATTTTCATTAAAGAATCGGGCATTCTATAAAACTCAAAATGAACACATAAAGCTGGTGAACCCCATGAGGAGACTGCAGTTTCGACCAAGTATCAGTGGGCATGAATATTCTCCTAAGCAACAATTCATGAAAATGTATATTTATACCTGTATGTATAAGTCTCAGAAAGAATGTCGCAAATGATTCCATTTTCTCCATGTCTCGCAGTCTACTCGCATTTACATTTCCTTTTAGTGACTCCATCTCTGTCAGGAGGGAATCTGCATATTCGTCTACCACACTTTTCAACTTATTACGCATTGCGTTGATCTGCGTATTTCCGCGGCTTGGAGGGATGGTATGATCTTCTGAGAGATGTTTTCATAATTGCGCATGCTATTTTCTTTTGCTTTTCGTACGAACTTCTTCATCATTGACCATTCATGGTCTTTATGTTCGCCTTTCACACATTCTTCACAAGCCCTCTTCACACAGGTATTGCAGAAGTAATCAAAATCCTCCCCATGCTTTGTACATGTCTGTGTAGCATCATCCAAGTAATCCGAAGAATTCAGTACATCTGTGTAATCCGAGGTTAAATTTATGTCCTGGATTTCCTCAGTCATGATGTTTGTCTAGAATATTGAAATCATCTTAATCAAAATCTTCTTCATCATGATTTTTAAACATGTCATTTATTTATATAAATGTTTTAATAACACTGTTTTACACTGTTAGCATATCTGGCAAATTTTGTTTTTGCTATAACTGTGTGTAATATTGACGAATAGTTCCAAAAACTAAGCCGATGATTAGGTGCTCGATGCCCCGTGTCACGGTAGGCATGGTACTTAAATTTTTAAATGTACGTCCTTTGATTGTTCTGCTGTTACGGTGAGTGGGAAGGTGGGCCCGTAAACCAGTTAACCACACCATTTGTTTGGCTTTTGTCAAATTTAATGACCGTCCTAAGTCGGTATCGTAATTCAAAGACCTTTAAGAAGTCATAGCACAATTTGATAAAGGCGAGTGGCATCTTGTATAGCATTGATAAATTATTACGTGATATTTTACATGCACTGCAGAAACAACATACTAATTTAACCTGGGCCTCGGTGTAAATCATGCGACAGTAACACACGTGCATATCATCAGGTCAAACAGTGTTTGATAATAAATAAAAAAACGTCTAAACACTAGTTCTAGTATGTGAACTGAGCATAAAACAAACATTAGACGAACCAAGGTAAACCTCTTTAAACAGGTCAGAGAGATAGGGATGATGAACAGCTACAGAAGTCCTTATCAGTTCAAGGTGTAGAAGTCTGGTGGCCGATATTGATAAAGCGAATTCTACGAACTCACCTATCTAAATTTGTGGATACAATCCCTTAAAGCTAAGTCAAGTTGATTTGCTACAAGAAAAATAATTCAACTATTAATGTAAATATAAACTAAACAATCATCGTTTTACATGTTGACTTTCTTGTTTAATTTTATTTTGAAATATATTTTATTTTATATTCACAGGTTTTCAGATAGAAATCTGTGTGTCGAAGTACACTATCATTAAATATAGTTCTTTGATCTTTCATCGTTTTACATGTTGACTTTCTTGTTTAATTTTATTTTGAAATATATTTTATTTTATATATTTTATTTATATATTATTGTGCAATATCACCCTTATTATTCATTGTATCGTTTTATCCATTCTTTCTAAAATTATGTCGTTAACATTGAACTATACTAGTTAGAAAAGTATTATGACCTCGGTGGACAGGAGGCGCGTTTTTTCCGTGACACCTTATCTCATCTGTACTGTTATTTCGTATCTATTTGTCTATATCCCCTACTGTGTCTTGTATTCCGGAATTTTTAACTGCGCGTGACATTTTATCATATAACATAATTGCGTATTCCTTCACCCACACTTCACAGGTTTTCAGATAGAAATCTGTGTGTCAAAGTACACTATCATTAAATATAGTTCTTTGATCTCTCCATTAAAATTGGATTTTTGTTCATTGTCCCCTTGATGGGTGTTTATCGTTATTTTTCTAAATGCTTTACCGTAGTACTTTCATAACGGACCTCCAATTATCAGCCATCAGATATTATTCATTCGTCAGTTGTTCGAAACTTTAACCACTGATTAAACCCACAAATGGTTACAATTCATCTACATATATTTTTGAAATGAGAAAAGACTTTCAGTCATAGTCTGTGTAATAATTTGTAGCATATGAAAGAGGCTTTGTAAAGTTATTTAAATTTTACGGGAATCTCATAAGTTAAAGTAATTGGTAAGCTGAACCAGAGATTAAATTTTCGAACACCTGGCCCCAGTTCGCTAACGCAATTTAAATACAAACAAAAATGAGAAGTATTTGTAGTTTACTTCAGTCAGATATATTTTTCTATTAAGGGAAGTTATACACGGATATTTAAAAAAGTACATCATATTCTTGTTTCTGCCTGCGTATGCACTTATGTTTATCGGATATCACCAAAGCAGACCCGTCATGTCCCATGCTGTTCCTATACCTCTAACCAAAACCTGAAAGGCGCCGGCGTCCTCTATTTGGTTTAGCGCCATGTTGAATCTGATTTGTTTAAGATAATTATAAGTACGGTTACGTAACATTGTTTTCTAGATACCTAAGGAATACCATCAAATTTGCTGATTATTTGCATTGTTCATTTACTGGAATATATATCTCCATCATTAATAAAAATTCATTGAATATTATGTTTGTTAAGACAAAATATCCCTTCCGACGCATATTATCAATTAAATGCATATCTACACAATTTTAACAAAATAGCATACCTGTGAAAATATAAAAATGTTGTTACAGCATGTTTAAATGTGTCGTGACCGTGGAGAAATACTGCACACTGGAGTCTAAAGGATTTCTATAGTTCACTATCTTGACATACTTAAGAAATAAAGGTCAGGTGTATAGGGCGATACCTCTCAACGATAAGAAAGAACATACTTTCAAGTAATGTGTTCATAAAATAAGATCAATAAAGCGTTATTTTACGTTTTGTATGTAAACTTAAAGTACTATTAGAATGATCACAATTTTTCTATATTATGTGCCTATCTACATAAATGAGTCGTTCACAAGATATTATACTCATGCATGACACCGATCTCAAGATATATACAATAAGCAATAAAAAGTTCGATAGCTTTTGTCAGTAGTTAATCGCCATAATATGTGACGTCAGAAGTTGTACAGGTGCTTCTTTTCCCTGATTTTTCATTATTACGTTAAACTTTAAATTGTGACGTCATACTAAATGACGTCTAAAGTTGTACAAACGTTCTGTACAAGTTAAACCGGAAGTCTGTTATTTTGTTTGTGATACTAGGCAAATCGGTATTTTAAAACATCTCCCAGAGAAATTCTGAAGCAGAAAAAGTTGTAATTTCTATCAATGGAGGAATAATTCAATAAGTTTTACATAAAAACGCAAAATTCTCCAGCGCTCTAATAGCACTTTAAATTAGAACTTTTCGTCCTAAAAGGAAACAGTGTTGAGTGTTCTGACGTATGATTACGCTAACATAATTCCCCTTCTTTCAAATAAAAGTGATTTATGTCTCCTTGTATATTTAGGTAGTCGGTAAACTGTCATGCAAAAAATACATACATCTTATATCGGCAAACGTGGACAACTATTGAACTCATGCAAAAATGCATAATATTTATAGTATATTTCCTTGGGTGAGATTGGCCAATGAATTTGCAGTCAACTTTTATAAACACCACTTTTATAATGTTCTTTTGGTGACAGTCAAATCACCCTATTGAAATCAGCTATACGTAAAAGGACACGGTCAAGTCTTACTACTACGTACACATTCACAGCACAAAGCTTTACTTTCATCACTGTGTGCTTTGATCTATTTGTGCTTAAATGACAAAAGTAAACTTGCAGTATATTCACATTATTCTTGTTTGTATGATGGCTTAATGTACTACCAAGTTTCAAAACTTGACCATTCCAGAACAACATTAATGAGAATATCTAATTCTTTATAACGCGTGTTGTTCTTCCTCGACGGTTGATGATGATTATTTTCTGACCATAGGACCAGCACCCTACATAACTTAAGCACACGTGTCGATCTTCCGTGGAAATTCACTCTGCCTACTTGTTTGAGAAGCGGCGTGGCTCAAAGATTAATTCGTGTAACTTTAGACAGGAAACTCTAGAGATGGAATCCCAGGGGAATTTTTTTCATTCATATCTTTCCATTAAGAGAAAGAAACTGAAAAATACAAAAACTTATCTCGGTAGACTTTTACATGCAAAAATAGTGAGGCCCATCGCAAATGACTAAGTTCAAATTAATCAAAATGCGTTGTTTGCAATTTTCGCATCAATAATTTATCGGGAAATATTTTTAACATGTAAATCAAAATCATATCATTACAATATTCATTTTGTTTTCTTCTCATTTCTCAAATTTCATCTCATTTGGAGTAGAAATAAAGAAATTGGGGCAATTTGAAAATAGCTAAAATCATTAAAATATCTAACGATACCGCGGCGGTACAGCGAGATGTTTATTTTGCCTTATAATTGACGGCGCGCTTAGAATCAATGAACATAAAAGCGATATGTTCACTGGCGTTGTTCGGGGTCACGGTTGTATCAAATCCAGTGAAGTGAGGTTTTTCAGGTAGATACGTCCATTACCTGTAAACAGCTGATCGCCGAAGCGAAAAAGATATGCGAGGCGGGCACACATAAGTTTTTTTAATTTATAATTTTCAGTTTTTAATTTATTTCTACCGGCCCATAATATGCGATAAGTATGTTTCCCCCGATTCATTTGATACCATTTTTATGAAAATATACCTAGAAATTACTACAAACATTTGAAAATAAAAAGATAGCGTCTTACTCTTTGCCAAAACAACGGTCCGCCATATTGTTTTCACGAGTCATTTGATTACATCGATATAGATAGTAAACAATCGTGCATTATAAAGTTCTCAAATAAGAGAACACATAACGAAAACAATGTCTATAGAAGTAATTATGATTATCTTATTTGTGAAAAAATTACCCCGTAAGTATTATTTACAAAGTTTTATTTCTCAAAAGTTTCATTTCATCATTAATGATGTAATTTAAAGAACGGCGTGGGTTTATACTTACATGTACCATGAACGATTTTTACAATCGAATTGATAATTATTGGCATTTACATTAATTAAATATTTGACGATTTCATATAGTTTATTGTAATTTTGTAGCTCTATTAATACGATTTTACATGTGTTTCCTCTGACTCGGGGCGACCTCCACGTATTGTCGTATAGAATTATGTACAGAAATACACATTTCAATGTAATAAATACCAATGTAAAGATGATGGATAAATCCAAACCACAATTCCAAAAATCATGAAACCATAGGACATACAAAATCAGTGAAAATGAAAAACAAATGGAAAATAACAAAATATGTCTACTTGAAGAGCATATGTGAACCCCTGTGATGGAGTGAGATCAGGTGCCCGGGGAGAGTGAGCATCTCCTGCAGACATATATTGTGCGATGAAGTAAGACATCATTTCATCATTTAGTTTACATTGATCCCACTGTTTACAACTTCAGACTTACATTTTAATTGCAGATAAGTCTAGACCTCTGCGAAAGGAAGGTGGGGGGATAATTTATTCATATTTAAGGAAGACATTTTTGTTAAAGCAAAAATGACAAGACTAAGAGCCTCTTTTGATTCAAATGATTTGGTTTTAATCCTCTTTAATTAATTTTGGTATTTATATCAGTGGCGAATCCAGAATTTCCGAAATGCGAGGGGGGGGGGGGGGGCACAGGTGAAAGGCTAGTATAAACTAAAATACTCTGCCAATTTAGGGGCGAAATCTGAAGATTTACTCATATTTGTGGCAAAAAGAGGGAGCGACCCCCTATAAATCCGCCACTATAGATATTAAAATGAGAGAACAAGTATATAACAATGAGAAAACAAGTTATGTTAAGGTACTACGAAACGCGTGACCTAAGATTCACAAAAAAAAAAAGAAATAAAGGTTTTAAATTTGTAATTTTTTATTTAGATAACTGCGTATTGAAGACTTTATAGAAAATAATTCTAATTTTAATATTCCCCGATATACCTGTAATTGGCACTCGAAAACGTGTGTTTTCAGTACAGCTCGCATGAAAACACCAGCGACAGCGTTGACTCTTCGTCATGTGCAATCAGATGGCCAGTCCCAAGACGAATTCTATAATATCTTTAATAGTTGACTTCCTAATCAAGTTGCAAAATTTTCAATATATCGAGGGTATATCGGGGTAACGTCGTCTAGGGCGATCACCTTTCACCTGTGCGGCTAAATTATTACGTAATATCACCTCAACCGGCTGTCTGACCCAGCAAATATCAACCTTCATTTCGTACATTTTAACAGCTTTCAGATATTAATTAGCGATCTTAACAAACTGGGTATTCATATTAATGAAAGACAAGGACTAATTATCAGGTTTCCTGTTAATTGTGAAGGATTATCATGAAGGAGACATAAAGGAACAGGAATTGAAATTAACCAAACTTTACGACAATTTGTATTTATGAAGAGTTTATATTTGAGATTATACCACTTTTATTAAAAGTTTTTATGTTTTTAAAATAATGAATATGATACATATAGTAGATTAATATGAAAAATTAAGCTATACTATGATCAATTAAAAGTTATGTGATATTCTTCACATTTTTTTAAAGAGTATCCGCCCCTGGTTTAGGTAAAAATGTTTTTGCTTATACAGAGCTTATTTTTTGTCATACAATCTAAATTCCTTCAAATATCCTAATAAGTAACCATTTTAAATAAGTTTTTACATTATTATGAATCATTGTATAAGTTTTTAAAAAAATGACCATGGACATTTGGACTTCGTCATTTTCATCAAAGTAAAAAAGCATTCTTCGTCAAGTTTAAGAGATGATATTTGAGATGATAAGGCTTACAACCGATGTTTTTATTTTCTTTTCGTAATACCTGTAGTACATAAAGTAGATTAATGTAAATAAATCACAAATTTTATGCATAACTGATTAAGTTATACACTCATAAAACTGCGAGGTTGTGCATTTTCATTTGCTTGAAAAAGGTGTGAAAATGCAATATTGTCAATTTTCAAATCCTCATATCTTGTAAAGTACTCGAGATAAACCCCTGAAATTTTCAGAGTTTGTTGACTATAAAACATGCTTTGTAACTTATTTATTCTTTGGTATATTGTGATACAAATAAATTATTTATAGGTATCTAAAAGTGTATCTCATGTGTTTTTAAGGAAAGAGTTTGGGCCTCCCTAGCAAAAATGCTATTCTCTGCAAATGTCAAAATACGAAAGTAACTGGTGTTGCGTGACTATCGCACAAACAATTGTGTACCACAATGGACATTATAAACCCCTAAAATTCAGAAAACCAGGTGCTCACGAGGAGTAAGCACATCGCTGCGGAAAAACCTTGTTTTAACGTAAAATACGCCCTATAATTAAGAGTTTTCGAATGTTACACTTCTACAATTGTTTCATATGACTTCGGGAACATCTTGTCTATCACCAAATCCTACACATTTATTAACCTTTCATGAATTCTGCACCATTCGATTTGGATTAAATTAAATACGAATCGCACATCCATTTTCGTAAACAAATCAAAGTTCAAGTGGTTTTGAATTCCGATGCTATTGAAGCAAAAAGAAAAAAAAAATAGAACATTTTAATGCAGTTATGATGTTATTTACGTTGGGAAAGTGGGCTCCCGTAAACCGGTTAACCACACCAATTGAATGACGTGTGTCACTTCAATTGACCGTCCTAAGTCGGTATCGTAACTGTAGCACAATCGAATATTTTTGTGATGTCGTTCCGTGTATATTCTCCTGTTATCAGTGTGTGTGTGTGTGTGTGTGTGTGTGTGTGTGTGTGTGTGTGTGTGTGTGTGTGTGTGTGTGTGTGTGTGTGTGTGTGTCCTTGGTGATTTGTGTCATACAGCTTTGTCAGAGGTCTTCTGTTTTCTTTTTATTTAGATTTATTAAGCTTTTCTACATTTTCAAATAGAGTTTTAAATGGAAAGCTCAATAGTTAGTGCATCCTCCTTGATAGTGGAAGGTACTGGGTTCATTTCCCGGGTCCGGCCACAGTTTTTCACCCTGCCAGTTACAATTTTTAGTATCTACTTATCCTTGACGAACTTTCTCCTAAACCTCAGTCACATGCCGTGGATTACGTAATTATCTTGCATTTTATAAATGTTATTCAAATGTAGAATAAGGAAGTATCCGATGCAATGATATGTAATAAAACAACTTATCAGAATTGAGCTTTAGAAATCAGGAGGCGTAAGCGTCTGACATAATGCTTACCACACCAGACAATACTGATGACACAACAATAGTTCAGCACTTGCATTGATTAAATGACATTGTATAGAGGATATCATATAGTATAGTATCTAGTGTGTATTTTTCAGGACATGACGTACATCATCGTCGACGAGAATTGTCAAAAAAAGAGTATTTTACCACATTAATACTTAACACATAGAAAAATGCATATTGAAATTTAAATCCTTATTAATTAATCATTACAATATCAAATTCAGCATTCAGCATATAAAAAATAATGTAATAAACTACTGACAGCATCCATAAATCAGTTGCAAAACCTTGGACGTTATCCTACAAGACCAAGATTTTCTGTTTGTTTTTTGGGGGTTTTTTTTTTTCTTTGTTTTTTACATTTCTTCAGAGGCAACATTATGTTATGTACGTGTCAGCTTGTATACTTTGTGCAAACAGGAATTTAACAAATGGAACATAAAATTATTCATACTTCAGTTAAAGCCTCAGCGGATACTGTTTCATGACATAACAAGTAACTCTTCCGTGGTATATCATATTATTATTATTATTATTATTATTATTATTATTATTATTATTATTATTATTAATTTTGTTGTTGCTGTTTGCTTCTTTTTTATTCTATTTTTTTTTTTTTTTTATTATTTTTTGTTTGTTTGTTTGCCTTTCTGTCTGTGATGTCTTTTGTCATAAGACTGACTCAGATGACTGTATGCTTTCGTTTGGTCACAAAGATTTGAATAATTATCCCTCTCCGTTTTCCATGAGTTGGTTGTGGGAAAAAATAGAATGTTCCCCATTTTCTGTGAATAGGATTGTATGCTGTCATACAAATTTACTTTCTGACTGCAAAACTCATCACCCACCAGGTGTCCGAATATTCGTCAAATGCTGGGTGTCTGTTAAGACATTTCGGACTACAGCATTTTATAATATAATAAGTATTTAAATACTTTCCTTTAGATATAGGTTCTAAGCATGGCTTCAAACCTGGGGAAATGTACGAAACCAAAATGTTCTGAACACAATAGGAAACTTGATTCATTTTGTACACATGCGGGTAGCGAACGTGCAAAATGTGTGTTAAAGGCAAACATAATTTTCATAACTGGACCACAAAAGGACAATTAGTCTGCAAAATAAAAGAAGCGAGGAAATATTATCATGCTCAAATAATAACAGAATCATTCCTTCACTCATAGGAAACCTTCGATTACATCATATGAGAATTTGTGCCGTTCGGGAAAGGTTTATGGCACTTGTTGACGAATATGTAGAGACATTTCCGGAATCAATCGATCGAAATGATTAAATACAAGGTGATATAGAGAGACTACAGTCATTTGCTTCCTTCTTTCAAACGGCAATCCATACAGGAAATGATAAATGTTTATAAAGGTAAATTTTGTTTCATCTCATATATTTATTATCATTTACTGTAAGTTGTTATCATATAAACCACGTTTAGGTTATAATTTCATTTGTTATATCGTATCGTACTTGTTCCAATGGTATTTCCATCCCAATGTCTACGGTGATCTCCTGTGAAATCATAAGAGGATGAATGGTTTCGATCATTTTATCTGGCCGGGTTCTAAAACATTAAAACGTCTTATGACCCGTAGAATTGGACTCTAGTACAGCCCTGTACAGAATTTTTAACATTTGAACGTTACACGCTTACGGAGATTTGGCATATGACGGGACTTGTTGAAACTTTTCTCAGAGGTGACATGTCCTGATCCTCATCACCTCTGAATGTTCTTACAGACAAAGACTCTGAGCTGGCATCCAGATCGACAGAGCACTGCTTACTCATGTTGGTGCCAATTTATGTGTTGATACTTTGGTCTTACTCTGCATTACTATGCCTTTTATATATTTTATGACCCTCAACTTTGTCAATGTGATCGTTGTTCACTGAACAACGGATTATCTTTTAAATGCACGTCCTTTCATTATACTGCTTTTATTTTGGGCCATGGCGATGGAGACTCAATAAAGGAACTCTCCTCAACCTATTTGTTTTCATTAACCTCACTTTGTTAGGCAGTTATTCCTACAGATAAGATCCTTAAGCCTCCTTTCAAATAGGAAATGCACGTTGAATCTATTTGATGTCACTAACATTTCTATTATTTAGATTTATTCCATAATGTTTTATGAACTCCCATCATTAGTAACAATTGGTTCATCTTCTATATATGGAGATTTATTTTATAGCAATTTAAAATATTTATTTACTTGATTAAATGTAAGAATACACTGTACAATTCTAAAGAATAAAACTTTGCATTGATTACTAAATTAACAATGAGTTGCTATTGTCTACTGTGAGTGTGAATGGGAAAATGGGCCTAAGACCTCACACAGTGAGTGGTTACTGTCTATTGTGAGTGTGAATGGAAACACGCGACGTAAGTCACACAAAATGAGTGACTATTGTCTATTGTAAGTGTGAATGGGAAAACCGGCCGTTGGCCACACACAATGAGTAACTATTATCTACTGTGGGTGTGAATGGGAAAACGGGTCGTAGCCACAAACAATGACTGATCATTGTCTACAGTGAGTGTGAATGGGACCATACACAACGAGTGGCTATTGTCTAGTGTGAGTGTAGATTGGAAAACGGGGCCACACACAGTGAGCGGCTATTTTCATTCAGTTATTGCAGTTATCCGATACAGCAAATAATGAAATTTTTGTACAGTCTTTCGGTTTATGTTTTATGTGAACTATTTTTCTTTTGACAACTACGTAAAACATTATTGTGGAAATGACAGAAGACTTTCATCCACATGTAGAGAAGCTAATAAATCGGATTCGAAAAGGGAGTAATCAATACAGATGCAATTCACGAAATGTTTTGTCATGTTCAGATAAATATATACAACAACGATCAGAGTAAAGAAAACGTTAAAACATTGATATAGTGGATATCGCCACTATCAAACACGGAGATAGCAACATTCAAAGCATTATCCCATACACCACACATAAAGCTTGGATACACTGTCGCAATGAAAAGCATATCGGCATTATCGACTACGACGAGCGTAGAAACTTGAAACAACCAGCAAGAAATATAGGAAAGATTTTGGCTTTGGCTGATTTCTGTTTATTTAATGATGATGTTATAGTTCCTCTCTTTAAAGAGATGGAAATCCAGCGAGTGACAAAGTCTGGTGATTTAACTACTTTATGTTCTACAGCACCGCTGCATCCAATCGGATTATATTTGTCAGGTGACAGTGGAATACTCGTAACTCTTGGTGACGGTAACGTGAGAGATATCACGTCATCAAGTACAGGAGAGGTCAGACTTCTTATATTGAAAGAGCACATAAGAAGGTCGTTTACAACGCGTATATCCGGGATCAAGATGGTTACTTCCCTTATAAAATAACGAGAAATTGTAACAATCAATTATGTGTATTAGTTCATATCGGCAACGAATTTCGAAGTAAATTGATGTTTATAACTGAGTCCGGTCTAGTACGTTTTACATATACTGGGCAGACAACACTGAGAGAAAAGTTTTCTTCAGAAGGTTTATGTTGTGATGAATATTGGCGGATAATATTATTAGACACACTAAACAATGCTATCCGTATGCTTAGTCCCGATGGCGAGTTTATTCAATTTCTGCTCACTAAGAACAACGAACTTGTCAGACAAAGGGCAGTAGCAATGTACGGTAACATGCTCTGCGTCGGTTGTAACGAGGGTATCATTAAACTCGTGCGATTGAATAAGATGGTATGAAGTGTAAATGAATCTTAACTTTTATGCAAACATATAAATAACTATTTCTGATTGGTTGATTTAAAGTATATTTTGGTCATTACAATACATGATACATGATTACATCATGTAAAGTTTACATTTGTATCATTGGCCAATGAGGGATTTATTCAATATGACAGATCTTGAAAACACGCTGATCTGTAGCTTTTCACTTGGTAATATCATCATATAGAGAATTATTTGGCAGAGGAAGACTAACACTAGAGTGAGTCTTCCTCCCTAAGGGGAAGGGACATAAGAGTAGACCGCCGGGGGAAAGTCTCATTCAAAATTATGCAGCAGGAAATGCTTACTATAGAGTAGGACCGTCGGGGATAGGGGGTCTGTCTATGGGGGAAAGTTCACTTTATAACACCAGCAAAGCAATTTGTACAAATGTTCCAGGTCAAACTGTTATTACTTTGTTTTGAGAGAGTAGCTCATGAAATGATCTATCACACCGATATCTTCCGCACGTATAAGATACCTTACTGTTTAAGGCTCGTCTGTTGCATGGATCTACCATTCTGTTATGCACCAAGTATAAGAATCAAGAGATAAAAGCAAAAGTCAGTTTCATTAACGAGAGAATAACAAATGAATATTTCCATTTTTCAACCCATCAAATTTAAAATTCTATTCTGCATTGCCTGGTAATATTCCGCATTAAAGACAATATTTTTTGTTGGTCAACCGTCCACACTCTGCTCAGTGGTGTTTAATTACATTTGATTCACTGTGAGACGGGGATACTAGAATTAGTCAACTAAGGAACACCATATATGCTTTTCAAATAGTTATATATCATGAGAATTCCAATTATTCGGCCACGAACATCACTGAAGAAACATAAGTTGTCGAAATGCTCATCTGGTGCACAAAATTAAAAAGTATATATGTTCTATTTTTATTATGTGATACATTTAGGTAAATGTATGTGATATCTGTGAGTGAAATATATTTATAAATAAATATATCATAGTTCCTTTTGCTAGCTTAGTTTTTCTTCTGTCATTGCAATGATGAGAATACATACAATTAAGTCCAATCAGGAATATTCTATCACCTTCACTTCACAGTATTCGTAGTGAATGGTCATCTTTCACTCTGAAATAATAATATGACTATACATAATGTGTATACCTTATGAATCATTATATTTGATCTATCTCTATCTCTATAACGATTGGATCAATATTTAACTTGCTACCTCAGTATACACTAGGTCTGTGTCAAATACCCACGTTTGGTTTATTTCTTTCTTTGTTTTTTTTTAATCTAAAGCACCTTTATATAACATCAAGATTTGCATTTACATGATGGATTAAAAAAAATAAACATACCACATTTTAATTCGAGAATGTTAACAACTCCGTTATCACATCCAATCCACAGTGTGTCCTCAGAAATTGCCACTGATCTCGGACAATGCAGACCTTCATCCCTGGTCATTAAATACTGTATGAACTGCCCGTCACAATTCAGCATATGAATTGCGTTGTTGTTTAGGTCAGGTAGTATAATGTGTCCATACCGGTCACAGCAAACACCACCAAGGACAAATTTCTCCGTCATCGAGGGCTGGCCCTTATAAATGAACCTGACTTTTTCAGCACTGTCGACTACAACTAATCTGCTTCTGTGGTCTGTGTCTACAATGTCCACTACACACAGGTCATTGTTAATATTTCTGGCTATTCTGTTCGGGTTAATAAACAACTTTCTTCCTAAATGATCCACCTTGTACATTGTATGCATCTGTCCAGATACTGTCATTATTTTCACTTTTCCTGCACTTGCTGGTGAGATATCCCGTACAAAGGAATCACTCAGTCCTACAAGTATCCGACCATCACCGGACAAGCATAATCCACGAGGTCGCAATGCTTTGGTAGAACAAACAAGTGATACGTCGCCGGAAGGAGATACGCGTCGAATAACCTTTTTGATGAAATCTGTAATAATGATATCTTTGTTCCAGAAAACAAAATCTGAAAAATCACTCCCGGTTTTTATTGATTCCCTAGTTTCCCCAGCTTTGTTAATTAGATGGACCTCTTTTTCCGTACCACAATGAATCCAGGCTTCTTTTGTTGTAGCTGGTACTATATGTAATATACTACTATTTCCATAATTGACAGTTATGATGTTCGTTACCGTCACCGTTGAAATGCTGATTTCTTGGGATTTCTCAATATGACCAAACATCTCATGTATTTGTTGTATATCGATCGTTCCCTCTTTGAATTCAACTTTTTTGTTGCAAAGGCTTAGTTTGAGCTTTCTGAGAATGGAAATCTTCGGTTTTTTTCATCACTGTCATGTCATCGGCTGTAAGTTATAATTTATTGTAATGTATAGCAAGGTCATCTGCCACACAAATTTCAACTTTGGATAACACATTAATCCTGAGTAGAGCATTTAGAAATATTATTGGTGTTTAAAATGTAAATCTCATATTATATTGAAATTGTGGGAAAATATAACGAGACATGCGCAATACAAATAATACAAATAACACTTATTAGGATCTTTGACAAACGCTGACATTATCCAGAAAGAAGAACAGGACTTTGCATGGGGTTTATCCCTCAGGATTCATCTTCAGTTTCCGAGTAAATTTTTTGTCGATCTTTTGTTTTACTATGATTATTGCTTTATGTAAGAAAAGGAATATAACCTCTGGGATTTACGTTCAGTTTCTGAGCAAAATCTTATTTTTCAAACCTCTTTTCTATGACTTGTGCCTGGTGTGAGTGAGGCATTGTCATCTATGTATGCTTCTCCAGTTATTGCAAATACCGATATTCATATATCTACAATAATATTGTTAAAGTATGAATGAACATTTGCCAAATTCGATGAAACCAAACCCATACACAATAATTCAATAGGAATATTTTGGATGTTTCTCATTAACAGCTCTGGCATTATGTAAAACTCGAAGCGGACGTGTATAGCTGGTTAACCACATTCGGAAACCAGAGATTCGACTAGGTATCCGGGGACATTACTAATCTCCTGAGCAATAATTCATGAAAATGTATATTATTACCTGTATGTATAAGTTTCTGAAAGAATGTAGCAAATGATTCCATAGTCTCTATGTCACGCAGTGTATTTGCATTTTCTTTTCCGCTTAGTGACTCCATCTCTGTCAGGAGGGAATCTGCATATTCGTCTACCACATTTTTCAACTTATTACGCATTGCGTTGATCTGTGTGTTTTCCGCGGATTGGAGGGATGGTATGATCTCATGAGAAATGATTTCGTGATTCCGCATGCTATTTTCTTTTGCTTTTTTTACAAACTTCTTCATCATTGACCATTCATGGTCTTTATGTTCGCCTTTCACACATTCTTCGCAAGCCCTCCTCACACAGGTATTGCAAAAGTAATCAAAATCCTCTCCATGCTTTGTACATGTCTGTGTAGCATCATCGAAGTAATCCGAAGAATTCAGTACATCTGTGCACTCCGAGGTTATGTCCTGGATTTCCTGAGTCATGATGTCTGTCTAGAATATTGAAATCATCTTAATCAAAATCTTCTTTATCACGAGTTTTAAACATGTCATTTATTTATATAAATGTTTTACACTGTTAGCATATCTGGCAATTATAGTTTTTGCTATAACTGTGTGTACTATTCCAAAATATAAGCCGATGAAAGTTGATCAGGTACTCGGCTTGTGACCTTAAAGTCCCGGGTTCGACTATAGCCAGCATTGTCCTGACTTTTGGATGAGACAGCAAGACCTGATGCCCGATGTTACGGTAAGCATGGTACCTAAACGATACCTGACAGTTTCGAGTAGTACAATTTTCTAAACTATGCAACAAGTAGATGACCTTACCATATGCTTGAATTCGTGGAGAAAATAAAATAATAATCAGTCAATCAAAAATTAAATTCTTACAGGTATTCAAAGATCTTTAAGAAAGCATAGCCCATTTTGATGGCAAGTGGCATCTTGCATAACATTAATAAATTATTACGTAATATTTTACATGCACTGCAGAAACAACATACCAATCTAAACTGGACCTCTAGACCCTCGAGGAAACCATTCGACGGCGGCACATCATCAGGTCAAGCAGTGTGTGATATTAAACGGACGATATAAAAAACGTCTAAATCTAGTAAAACAAACATTAGACTGAACCAAGGCAAACCTCTTTAAACAGGTGAGAGATGGGGACGATAAATAGCTATACATGTCTTTATCAGTTCAATGTGCAGAAGTCTACTAAGATACTAAGAAAGCGAATTCTACGAACTCATCTATCTATATTTGTGGATATAACCCATTAAAGCTTATTCATGCTGATTTACTAGAAGCAAGATAATAGACTTATTAATATAAATATAAACTAAAAAATCGTTGTCTGACATATTGACTTTCTTCTTTGATTTTAGTTTGAAATATATTTTATTGTCATAGTGCAATATCACCCTTTATATTCATTGTAACGTTTTACCCATTGTTTATAAGATTATGTCGTTAGCAATAGAATATACTAGTAAAAATAATATTATGTCCTCACATCAGATGTGAACGATGGACAGGGGATGCGTTTATCTCGGTAACACCTTACCTCATCTGTACGTTTATTCCGAAGTATCTATTTGTCTACATTCCCTATTGTGTCTTCTATTACAGAATTTTAACTGCTGCGTGAAATCTTAGCATAGTACATAATTGCATACCTCTGCACCCACACTTTACAGGTTTATCAGATAGAAGTCTGCAAGTTTCAAAAGTGCAAAAGTGACGTCTCGTCGGATGAAAAACAAATAAATACTTTTCCTGTCAGCAATACTAAATCAGCATCATTTTAAGTAAAAACCGAAGTATAGAAGATTAAACCATATCTCATAGTCCATGGAAAAGCAATCTGCTTGGTATCCATTTCATTTATTTACAGTTTTTGTCCGTTGAAGTTTGCTCCGGGGAATGGATACCTTATACGTTTAAGGCAACAAACAATCCCATTCTGAGAAGACTAGGATCTTAACTTCGTGTTTTGCGATTGCAAAGACACTTTGGTCACTTCTAATTTAACTGAACACGTATATTGGTATCGATATATTTTACTTGGAATGCATACCCCTACACAATCCGTAATTATAGTTCTTTGATCTCTCCATTAAAATTCGAATTTTGTTCATTGTCCCCTTGATGGGTGTTTATCAGTATATTTCTAAATGCTTTACCGTAGTACTTTCGTAATGGTTATACAAGCATCAGACATCAAATATTATTCATTCGTCAGTAGTTCGAAACCTTAACCATAGGTTAAACTAATCAATGGTTAAAATTCTTCCAACTATATCTTTGAAATAAAAAGCCTTTAAGACATAGTCTGTGAACCACTTTGTAGCATATAAAAGAGGCTTTGTAAAGTAATTCAGACTTTTTACGAAAATCTCTTAAAGTAATTGTCTCTCAAATTTTAAACACTGGTTAGCTTAACCAAAGATTAAAGTTTCGAGCAACTGGTCCCATTTCGGTCTCGCAACTACAATACAACCAACAATTGTGTGACGTATTTGTAGTTTACTTCGGTCAGATCTCTTTTTCTATTAAAGGAGGTTTTACAAAGATATTGAAAAAATGCAACACATTCTTGTATCACTTAGTATTAATCGGATATCACCAAAGCAGACCAGTCGTGTCTCGTGTAGTTTCTACATCTAACCAAGGCTTGAAAGGCGCCAGCGTCTGCTATTTGTTTTATCGCCATTATTCTAGATTCTTAAAGGATTATTCACTTACATAGTGAGAACACTAAAGGCACATGTTGCATCTGATTTGTTTTAGGCAATTATAAGTACGTAACATTGTAAACTAGATACCTGAGGATTACCATTAAATTTGCCATCAATTATTTGCATTGTTATTTTATTGGAATATAATTCTCCATCACTAATAAAATTTCATTAAATATTATGTTTGTCAAGAGAAATATCCCCCCCCCCCCGAACCCATTTTTTTCAATTAAATTCATAGCGAAAATTTTTTTAAGGAACCTGTGCATACCTGTGAAAATGTAAATATGTTGTTACAGCATGGTAAAATGAGTGATGGCTGTGGAGAAGTACTGCACACTGGAGTGTAGTAGATTTCTACAGTTCACTATCTTGACTTAGTAAAGAAATAAAGTTCAAGTGTACAGCGTGATACCTCTCAGTGATAAGATATAAAAATAATTCCAGGTTGAAAGTAGAGAAAGGGGGATGTATAATTCAAGCAATTCAACATAGTACTCAGAAGGACTTAAAATGCCCATGCCTTTTCATGCAATAATAACACAGATAATACTATAATAAAGTTTTCCATGTATGTATTGTACACAGTGTATGTAGTTTTTCAACTCTGTCCTATATCCTTATTTCCATCTGTACTTTACCTCCTGCTTTTATATTCAATTATAAATTCATATTGTTGTAATATAGTTGTGCTTTCATACCAAAAAAAAAAAAAAATAATAATAATTAAGAAATGATAAAAATAATTCCAAGTGATGTATGTTCATAAATTAAGATCAATAAAGTGTTACTTTACATCATTTATGTAAACTTAAATCATGACGATTAGGGCTAAAAGGAAGCAGTGCTGACTGGAAAGTTCTGATGTATGACTACGCCAACATAATTCCCTTTTTTTATAAAGTGAGTTATCTCCCCTTGTATATTAAGGTAGTCGTTAAACGTGGACAACTTGTACACTGTCATGTAAAAATGAATACAACTTGTTTTTTCTTATTTTTATAGTATATTTCCCGTGATGAGATATGGTCAATAAAGTAATAGTCAACTCATATAAACACCACTTTTAGAATGTTCTTCTCGGTGACAGTCAATCACCCTATTGAAATCAGCTATACGTAAAAGAACAAGGTGAGGTCTTGCTACCCACAGTGCAAATCTTTCATCACTTTGTGCTTTAATCTATTTGTGCTTAAAAAAAAATTAAAAAGTAAACTTGCAATATCGTCACATTTTTCTTGCCTGTATAATGGCTTAAAGGAGCATAGTCCGAATGAGGTAGGGAAAAGTATAAAAAAAAATGTAAACGGATTTCTTAAATGGCAATCGATTGCTAGTATATTATCTAAGATGTGTAAAAAGTATCGATACCAAAGCCGATGTCGTTTACGAGATGTGCCCGTTTTGAATTTGCAACATAACCAGGCCAACTCCTTGAATATTGATGAGGTCGGTCAGAGGAAATCACGTGACAATAAAACTCGAGCTTTACCGGATTCTAACATTTGTTCCACTTTTCTTTTGTTGGCATCAGAGTCTGTGTATAGTTATTTTCTTCCATACTTTTGCTTTTCTCGTGCTCGTATTCCTCCATGTGAACCATTTTTGTTGTTTTCTACAGTGAATATCCGTGCACGCGCATGATTATGGGCGGAACATTACCTTATTTTGGGAATTGATACCAACCGAATTTAGTTAGACTCAATAACCTTTATTCTACGGAAACATTGAGGGATTTTAGTTTTAAATTTTGCAATTAACTCAAAGTTTATAATTTATGTGATACAGGAAAAATAAGATATTTTCGTAATATATCCTTTTTCATGCTAAAATTTTCCAGTTTCGGACTATGTCCCTTTAATAAACTACCCAAGTTTCAAAACCTGGCCTTTCCCGAACAGCATCGATGACAATAGCTTCTTCTTTATTACGCATATTCTTCCTCCTCAACGGTTGATAATGATTATTTTCTGACCATAGGATGAGCACCCTACATAAGTTCGGCACCCGTGATGACCTTTCGTGGATATTCACTCCGTCTTACTTGGAGAACGGGTGGCTCAAAGATTAATTCGTTTAACTTGAGGTAGTTAACTCTAGAGTTGGAATCCCAATGGAGTTTTGTTATTTATATCCTTCGGTTGAGAGAGACAGAGAGACAGAAAAATATAAAGAATTATCTGGGTAGACTTTGGCATGCAAAAATATCCTATTCTCTGCAAATGTCAAAATACGAAAATAACTGGTATCACATTACTATAAAACTAATAATGCACCACACTAGATATACGTGGACCCAGGAAACTCAGATGCGAGAGCATGTGCCCGGGAAAAGTAAGCGTCTCCTGAATGTCTAACTACACCGGCCATGAATGCTCCTATATGCAATAGAAACAAACATAAATCAGCACTGTTTATATAAATGAGTGTGAACCAACACTGTAGAAAGTGTCACGGCCACATGACCAGATGTAGGAAATATAATAACACTTAAATCAAACCCTCCTCGAGGAACACATTTGCTGCTAAATAACCTTGTTTTAACGTGACAAGCGCCCTATAATTTGGAGTTTTCAAATGTAATATAATTTAAGGTGTACCTTACACGTCTACAATTGGTTTAATGTGACTTCGGGAACATCTTGTCTATCACCAAATCGTACAAATTTATTAACCTTTTATGTACTCTGCACCATTCAATTTGGATTCAGCATTTGGATTAAATACGAATCGCACATCCATTTTCTAGAACAAATCAAGATTCAAATTGTTTTGAATTCCAATCAGAACACTTTACTGCAGTTATAATATTACTTATTAAGCTTTTCCACACTTTCAAATATATTTTCAATGAAAATATTATATTCCATTAATTAATCAATGCTGCGCAGTTTGCTATTTGATAAAACCTGGTCTCCTAAACCTGATCAATAAATACTAAGTCGAGAATGACTCAGCATTCAGTCAACTATATTTTAGTTATTCAACTGCCATGTCATCGCCTTCAGTTTAGGTACATATGTATGTGTATACATTCGTATTTTACCTCTATCTTTCATTGCATAATCTCTTTGCACATTCACTTTACCCTTGTAAATATAAAGAGAGGGCAAAATACAACGAGGTTATGATCGGTAAATAGTTTACAGTCTGCAGGAAGTAGGAAAAATTCATGTCATCAGTATGTCGTATGTCATTTCTGTATGTTTTATTCGAAACCATATAATATTCTTCTTATTTGGACACATATTTCCTCAAAAACTAAGAAATTAGACGCAATTGTTACATTTGATTAATTTTGTTACAGTAGGTGCAATTAACCTAGAAACTGCTTTAAATAAGTTGTTTTCAATTATCCATCCTACATGGCAGTATTGTATATAATCAAATGTTTTAAATTTTCATGTATATAATTGTCTGTATTTTCTGGTTTAAAGTCTCACATATTTACTCTCTGTCATTGACGACTCTTGAAAACACCTCAGTAATATTATAGAGGGCCAGTAAACCAATTAATCATGCCAATGAAGTGGAAATTCTCATTTCAAATCTAAGTCGACATAAGAACTGCATTACAATCGAATATTTTGTGATGTCTTTCAATGTACTTCTGTCGCAGATGAAAGCGTCCGTCTTCCTAGCGGAAGGTTCTGGGTTCGATTCCCGGGTCTGGTTACAATTCACGCCCTGCCTGTTACAAAATTTGATGCCATGAGAGTGACCCTCATCAAACGGAGAACCAGGGTAATTTCTTTGTTGGGTTTCGAGGTTTGAAAACCTCTGGCAAGGCGGAAGTATGACGGATGCCTGTATAGGTCCGGATAGCTCAATGGATAGAGTATTCGTCTTAACATCAAAGGGTTCTGGGTTCGATTACCGGGTCCGGCCACAATTTTTCACCCTTGCAGTTACACTCCATTTACTCTCTACATATACGTGGCGAATTTCTCTTAAACCTGAGTCACATGTTCGTGCATTACTTCAGTATGTCAATTCAGCCCTTAGCTAATCTCTTGCATTTGAGAATTGTTATTTCATGTAAAATAAGGAAGTATCCCATGCAATGATATGTACTACAACAACTTATCACAATTGACATTCATAGAAATCTGGAAACCAGGAATCGTAAGCGTCTCACATAATGTTTACCACACCAGACAATACTGATGACACAACAATATGTCAGCACCAGCATTGGTTGATTGACACTGCATAACAGATATCACATAGTATGGTATCTAGTGTGTATTTTTCAGGATATAACGTACATCATCCTCGAAGAGAATTATCAAAAATCAGTCCTTACCACATTAACACTTCACACATTGAAAATATATACGGAGCAGAAATAAAAAGTATTGTCTTTTGATGGTTAAAAAGTATATCTTAAATACATAAGTAGGGTTTTTAAAATTGTATATACAATGAAAGGAAAATCTGATACATATGTAAAAGATTGGAGAAAAATATCCACATTTCAATGATAAATCAAATGTATGATAATGAAGATTTACACCGTTATGCTTTAGCGATAGTGACTTATAACTGTCTACTGGACAAACCCAACTACCCATGTGCAGTCAACCGCATCTGGATAATTTAACAGGCGTTTTTGTAAAATTTATTTAATTCTTTACATTGAAAGCAATCTTAGACTCCTTGCAGTAACGACAATCATAAAAGTTTTCAATTATAACATGCCAAGGCTGAACCAGGACCAGCGTAACCAGGCAATTGGCATGTTGAACGCAGGCCGAACAGTGACTGCTGTGAGCAAAGCGTTTTGTTTTCACGAGAAGGCCCATAACTTTATTAGTTCGTCTTTGAGACTGACTGGCAGTGTTGAATATCGTCCTGGAAGGGATAGATCAAGTGCAACTACGGTCCACGATGACCGTTACGTAGCATTGACGTATCTCCGTCAACATCATTTGCAAGCAACTGTTACGGCCAGGTGTTATAGTGTCAACACACAGACTATCCGTAACAGGTTAAGGACTAGACATAGACCGATACGAACTTAGATGCCATGTTTCGGACAGATTCTGACGCCTTCTCATGGCAATGCCCGCGTTATCTGGTGGAGACGTTATTAACGTTTTACGAGGAATGACTAGAATAACGTTTTGTTTACTGACAAATCAAGGTTCACCCTTAGTCCCAATGATGGTTGAGCCAAAGTTTATCGTCGACAGGGAGAACTATATATTGATGCATGTGTCCTTCAAAGAAACAGGTGGGGCGGTGGCAGCGTTATGATATGGGGTGGATCATGGGCAGAGGGAAAACGCGCCTTATAGTAGTAAATGGTACTTTAAATGCACAGGCCTTTATTAATCAGATTCTAAATCCAGAAGTAGTCCCTTCATTCATAGACATACTCTAGTGGTAACCCTGCAACACGACAATACTCATCCGCAATATTCCGCAAGGCTGAGGATTTTTCTCCAATTTCTTAGAGCCTCTGCACTTGTAAGCTGGTATACAGTGTCCAAACAGAAATCAAACAAATGGAATATCAATTATTCATACTTGAGTTAAAGACTCGGCGGGTTCATTTTCAAGACATATGATTCCAAATAATTTTAAATCGATAATGTGTGCTTGTGCATTTTCCCATGGTCGTTTTTATGGTAATGTAAATATGTTGTTGTACTACATCACTCTGTATATGACACGAATTTGCAGTATGCATGCTATAATTTATTACGATAATACTGGGTTGATTCTACTTGATCATATTAAAGTACACCATTTGAGTAATTAGTATTATTTCAATTGACCAGACTAAGTACATTGTATGTGCCTCAGCTGCATCACAACTGAATTTTTGTTTTGTGGTGTCTCTCAATGCTTTATGGTTTTGTGGTGTCTCTCGATGCCTTGTTGTTTTGTGGTGTCTCTCGATGCTTTATTGTTTTGTGGTGTCTCTCAATGCTTTATTGTTTTGTGGTGTCTTTCAATGCTTTATTGTTTCCTTTTCTCTCGTGGTCACTTTTCTCATATGAATGATTCAGATGACTTTATGCTTTCTTTTTGTCTCAAAATATGAATAACTTTCCCCCTTTCGTGAGTTGATTGTGGTGAACATGGAATTTTCCCGATTTTCTTTTGGATAGGATCTCAGATTTACTTGATCCCATGGGATGGATTTCACACTGGCAAAATATGTGACGTTGAATATACGATGTCGCACATAAATAGTTGTTTTAAGATGTTCCAGAAATGATTTTAGAAAATGATTTATATATTATATATAATATAAATTGATATATTGGTGGTAAATTTCAAAAGTATTATTAATTTCTATGTATGCTGTCATACAATTTTACGTTCCGACTACACATGCCACTACCAGCTGTCTGAATACCGTCAAATTTTGGGTGTTTGCTCAAATATTTGGAACTACAGTATCTTATGATACAATAGGTATTGAACTACTTTCATGTAGATATTGATTCTAAGCACGACTTCAAACCTGGAGAAATGTACGAAACCAAAATGTTCTGAACACAATAGGAAACTTGATTCGTTTTGTTACACATATGGGAAGCGAACGTGCAAGATGGGTGTTAAAGGCGAACATAATTTTCATAATTAGACTACAAAAGGACAATAGAAGCGAGGAAATATCTTGATCAAATACATAATAGAATCATTCCTGCACTCATAGGAAACCTCCGACTAGATCATATAAAAATTTGTGCTGTTCGGGATAGGTTTATGGCACTTGTTGACGAATATGTAGACACACTTCAGGAAAAGATGGAATCAATCGATCGAAATGATGAAATACAAGGTGATATAGAGAGACCAGGTCATTTGCTTCCTCCTTTAAAACGTCAATCCATACAGGTAATGATAAATGTTTATAAAGGTAAATTTTGTTTTCATTACATACATTTATTATCATTTACTGCAAGTTGTTATCATTACAGACCAAGTTCAGGTTATCATTTCATTTGTCATCATATCGTACTTGTTCCAATGGAATATCCCATCCCAATTTCTACGGTGAACTCCTGTACAATTTTAGAGGGATGAAAGGTTTCGATCATTTTATCTCGTCGGGTTCTAAAACATTGAAATGTCTTCGTCATCGATCGACTACATGACCCGGAGATTATCATAAGGACCATAATTCTTATATTGGACTGTACTACAGCGTTATACAGAATTTTTACATTTGAACGTTAATCGCTTACGGGGATTGGGCATTTGACGGGCCTTGTTGAAACCTTTTTCAGAGGAAGCTTATCCTGAACCTCGTCACCTCTGCATGTTAATCAGGACTCCCACAGACAAAGACTGTGAGTTGGCATCCAGATCGACAGAGCACAGTTTACTCATGTTGGTACCAATTTATCTTGTCTTACTCTGCATCACAGTGATACCTGCTCACTTTACAATGGATTATTTATAGATTTTCAAATGCACGTCCTTTGATTATACTGCGTTTATTTTAGGCCCAGTCGATCGAGGCTCAATAACGGAACTCTACTAAACCTATTTGGTTTCATTAACCGAACTCTGTTAGTCAGATACTCCTACAGATAACACCCTTTAGCTTCTTCCAGATGAGAAATTTTACGTTGAATCTAATTGATGTCACTCATACTTCTATTATCTAGATTTATTCCATAGTGTGTTTATGAACTCTCGGCATTAGTAACCAGTTGGTGTATGTTCTGTATATGGAGAATTTATCTACTTGAATAAATATAAAAATACACTGTACAATTCTAAAGAATAAATATTTGCATTGATTACGAAATTAACAATGAGTTACTATTGTCTACTGAGTGTGAATGGGAAAAGTGGTCGTACGCCACACACAATGAGCGACTTTTGTCTACTGTGAGTGTAAATGGGAGAACGCGTCGTAGGCCACACACAATGAGTGGTTAATGTCTATTGTGAGTATGAATGGGAAAACAGGCTGTATTTGAAGTTCTGTAAGTCCACAACAAACATCTATTTTGCCCCTATAGGGGTAAACACAAAAGAAAAAAGAAAGGCACACAACGATTTTGGAAGCAAAATAACCTCCGATTCAGACACGCGTTTGGGCCATTGAAATCGGTAATTTGCACAATTTCAGCTCAGTGCCACATAGTTCGATATCGGAAACAATACTTTACACAATGCATTGGTCAATCCATGCCCATTATCCCGTATTCCAATAGCGGTTTATCCGCGTCCCTTTACCAAACATGTTGAAGGCCACACACAATTAATAACCATTGGCCACACGATGAGTGGTTATTGTTTACTGTGAGTGTGACGAAATTAACATAAACGAGCGAGCAAAAATAAGGACACAAAAAGACATAACATAGATGCTTAATTGTAATGCGCCTGAAACACCGACTTCAGACGGAAAAAGAGTTGAATTAAGAGAGGAAGCTTATCTGTAGGGTTCACTATAGTAATGTCATCATATAGAGATTTATTTTTATTCAAGATTAGACAGGGGAAGACTGACTCTACAGTGAGTCTTCCTCCTTAGGGGGAAGGGACACTAGAGTAGACCCGCCGGGGTAAAGTCTCATTCATGCAGCGGGAATTGTTCACTTTAGAAGAGGACTGCCGGGTGGGGAAAGTCTGGGTATTAGGGAAGGTTCACTTGATAACACCGGCAAAGCTGTTTGTGCGAAAGTTCCATGTCAAACTGTGACTTGTTACTTTGTTTTGAGAGAGTAGTACATGAAATGATCTATCACACCGGTATCTTCGGCACGTATAAGATACTTTACTGTTTAAGGCTCGTCTGTTGCATGGATCTAACATTCTGTTACGCACCAATCAAGTAAGAATCAAGAGATAAAAGCAAAAGTCAGTTTCATTAACGAGCGTTGAATATAAACAAAAGAATATTCCCGTTTTTCAACCCATCAATTTAAAATTCTATTGCAATCTGGATTGCCTGGTAATATTCCATATTAAAGAAACAAGAGGTGTTACTGGCTCAGTTATGTGGCAGAAGTCACCATGGAGCTATACAATACATGAATATAAATAATATACTAGCACATATAACACATTACAAAAATATTTTATTGTAGTGCAATTACGATACCGACTTAGGACGGTCATTTGACAAAAGCCAAACAAATGTTGTGGTTAACCGGTTTACGGGCCGACCTTCCCACTCACCGTAACAGCAGAACAATCAAAGGACGTACATTTAAAAATTTAAAAATAATCCTCCATGTAAGAAAAAAGAGGAGTTACCGGCTCAGCCATGTGGCAGAAGTCACCATGGAGCTATACAATACATGAATATAAATAATATAATAGAACATTTAACACATTACAAAAATATTTGATTGTAGTGCAATTACGATACCGACTTAGGACGGTCATTTAATTTGACAAAAGCCAGACAAATGGTGTGGTTAACCGATTTACGGGCCCACCTTCCCACTCACCGTAACAGCAGAACAATCAAAAGACGTACATTTAAAAATTTATAAATAATCCTCCATGTAAAGAACAAGGGTCAACAGGTATCGCATATTGAGAGGTCATAAAAATATAAACACGTAAGGTATTGTAAAACACATAATGGTATAAAAATATATGCGACATCAACATGATAAACCGTGCTCTGTCAGTCTGAAAGCGAGCTAAGACCCTAGATCTGTAGGAGTCCCGACTAACAGTCAGAGGGGACGAGGTTCAGGACCATGTCTCCTCTGAAAGAGGTTTGGACAAGGCCCGTCATATAGTCCCCACCGCCCTGTTAGTCAGCGTGCAACGTTCAAGTAAAAGTCTGCATAAGGCTGTAGAGGGGCCAAATACAAGACCTATAGTCTTTTTGATGATCTCAATATCATATTGTCTATTTAGGAGACGTTTGACTATTTTATTACATGATAAAATAACGTTACATATATTGATATAAAAATATATGCAACATCAACATGATAAACCGTGCTCTGCCAGTAATATTTTAAGTTGGTCAACCGTCCACACTCTGTTCATGAGTGTTTAATTACATTTCATCGACTGTGAGACGGGGATACTAGAATTAGTGAACTAAGTAACAGCATAAATGCTCTTCTAACAGTTATATATCATGAGAATTCCAATTATGCGGCCACGAGCATCACTGAAGAGACATAAATTGTAGAAAGGCGCATCTGGTGCACAATATTCAAAGGCATATATGTTCTATTTTTATTATGTGATACATTTAGGTAACTGTATGTGATATCTGTGAGTGAAATATATTTATAAATAAATATATCATAGTTCCTTTTCCTGGCTTAGTTTTTTTCTTCTGTCATTGCAATGATAAGGATACATACAACAAAGTCCAATCACGAATATTCTATCAGCTTGACTTCGCAGTATTCGTACTGAATGGTCATTCTGAAATGATAACAACACATGATTATACATACCTATAATGTGTATACCTTAATATCAATTATTATATTTGATTGGTTCAAACGTAAAGGTGTCCCTAATACCTCTCTAACGATTGGATGAACATTTAACCTGCTACCTCAGTATACACTAGGTCTTTGTCAAATACCCACGTTTGGTCTATTTCTTCTTTTTTTTTTTTTTTTGAAAATTTTGATATATGGTTTAATCTAAAACATCTTTATATAATATCAAATTTTGCATTTACATGATGGATTGAAAAATTCAACATAGATACCACATTTTAATTCCAAAATTTTAACAATTCCGTTATCACATCCAATCCACAGTGTGTCCTCATAAATTGCCACTGATCTCGGACAATGCAGACCTTCATCCCTGATCATTAAATATTTTATGAACTGCCCGTCACAATTCAGCATATGGATTGCGCTGTTGTTCAGGTCAGGTAGTATAATGTTTCCATACCGGTCACAGCAAACACCACCAAGGGCAAATTTCTCCGTCATCGAGGGCTGACCCTTATAAATGAACCTGAATTTTTCAGCACTGTCGACTACAACTAATCTGCTTCCATGGTCTTTGTCTACAATGTCCACTACACACAGGTCATTGTTAATATTTCTGGCTATTCTGTTCGGGTTAATAAACAACTTTCTTCCTAAATGATCCACCTTGTACATCGTATGCATATGTCCAGATACTGTCATTATTTTCACTTTTCCTGCACTTGCTGGTGAGATATCCCGTACAAAGGAATCACTCAGTCCTACAAGTATCCGACCATCACCGGACAAGCATAATCCACGAGGTCGTAATGCTTTAGTAGAACAAACAAGTGATACGTCGCTGGAAGGAGATACGCGTCGAATAACCTTCTTGATGAAATCTGTAATAATGATATCTTTGTTCCAGAAAACAAAATCTGAAAAATCACTCCCGGTTTTTCTTGATTCCTGAGTTTCCCCAGCTTTGTTAATTAGATGGACCTCTTTTTCCGTACCACAATGAATCCAGGCTTCTTTTGTTGTAGCTGGTACCATATGTAATATACTACTATTTCCATAATTGACAGTTATGATGTTCGTTACCGTCACCGTTGAAATGCTGATTTCTTGGGATTTCTCAATATGACCAAACATCTCATGTATTTGTTGTATATCGATCGTTCCCTCTTTGAATTCAACTTTTTTGTTGCGAAGGCTTAGTTTGAGTTTCTGGGAATGGAATTCTTCGGTTTTTTTCATTACTGTCATGTCATCGGCTGTAATTATAATTTATTTTAATGTTCTCTGTATAGCAAGGGTATCTGCCACACAAGTTTCCATATGGGATAACATATTAATCATAAGAAATATTATTGGTGTTTAAAATGTAAATCTCATTTTATATTGAAATTGTGGAGAAATATTACAAGACATACGCAATACAAAGAGCACTTATTAGGACCCTTGGCAAACCCTGAATTAACCCAGAAAGGAGAACAGGACTTTGCATGGGGTATAACCCTCAGCACTCATCTTCAGTTTATGAGTAAATTCTTTCGTTTTACTATGATTATTACCTTGTGTGAGAAAATAAATATAACATCCGGGATTTACGTTCAGTTTCTGAGCAAAATCTTAAGCGGACGTGTATAGCTGGTTAACCACATTCGGAAATCAGAGGTTGGACTAGGTATCCGGGGACATTAGTAATCTCCTGAGCAATAATTCATGAAAATTTGTGTTTATACCTGAATGTATTAGTGTCTTAAAGAATGTAGCTAATGATTCCATTGTCTCTATATCACGCAGTGTATTTGCATTTTCATTTCCATTTACTGACTCCATCTCTGTCAGGAGGGAGTCTGCATATTGGTCTACCACATTTTTCAACTTGTTACGCATTGCGTTGATCTGTGTATTTTCCGCGGCTTGGAGAGATGGTATGATCTCGTGACAGATGTTTTCATAATTGCGCATGCTATTTTCTTTTGCTTTTTTTACAAACTTCTTCATCATTGACCAGTCATGGTCTTTATGTTCGCCTTTCACACATACTTCGCAAGCCCTCTTCACACAGGTATTGCAAAAGTAATCAAAATCCTCTCCATGCTTTGTACATGTCTGTGTAGCATCATCCAAGTAGTCTGAAGAGTTCAGTAAATCCCAAGTTAAATTGATGTCCTGAGTCATGATATTTATCTACAATATCAAAGTCTTCTGCATCAGGATTTTAAACATGTCATGTATTTATATAAATATATCACTGTTTTACACTATAAGCATATCTGGAAATTGTTGTTTGTGCAATAACTGTACATATTAGTGAAGAACACTATCAATCTTTAACTTGCAACAAAGAAAAGTTATGATATTTCTTATAGAAATCTGTGTAGCTGAGGGATGAGGTGCTCCGCTCGAGACCTTAAAACCCCGCGTTCGACTATAGTCCAGTCTTTTGAATTGGACATTACGAACCGAGGTCACGTTAGGCATTATCACCTCAAAGATACCTGATTGCCTGGGGTGGATCGGTTGCAAAAGTATGACTTTCTATACAATGCATCAAGTAGATGCCTTTACTATATGCTTGAAATCGTGGAGTGACATAAAAAAAATAATCAATCAAAATTTATATTCTTACAGGATATTCAAAGACCTTTAAGAAATCATAGCCCAATTTGATAAAGGCGTAATCTTGTATAACATTGATAAATCAATACATAATATTTTACATGTAGAGCAACATAAGAATCAAAATGGGATCTCTGGACACGCGAGGAAAACATGCGAAAGTGACACTTGTGCATATCAGGTCATGCAGTGTGTAATATCAAACGGACGATATAAAGAAAAAAACCAAAATGTCAAAAAAAAAAATATTGCTTCATGACTATATTATATACCAAGGGCAAGTTGTTCGAAATCTTAACTACTGGTAAAGCTAACCAATGGTTAAATTTCTTCTGACAATATCTTTGAAATGAGAGGACTTTAAGTCAAAGTCTGTGTACTGATTTGTAGTAAATGAAACGGGATTTGTAAAGTGTTTTAGTTTTTAGACAGAAATTTTATAAAATTGAATTAATTGTCTCTAAACTTTAACCACCTGTTTGCTTAACCAGTGGTTAAAATTTCGATCACCTGGCCCCTGAAGGATTATAATCTATGTACTGAGCATAAAACAAACATTAAACTGACACGAAACGGACCTCTTTAAACAGGTCAGAGAGATAGGGATGAAAATAGTTATAGAGGTCTTAATCAGTTCCATGTGCGTAAGTCTGGTAACCTATATTATTAGAGCAAATTCTACGAACTCAACGATGTATATTTGTGGATATAATCCATTAAAGCTAATTTAAGCTGATTTGCTAGAAGAGAGATAATTCAAGATTATTCAACTATTAATATAAATATAAACTAAACAATCATTGCCTTACATGTCGACTTTCTTTTTTCCATTAAGTTTGTATTATATATGTATTGTTGTATTGCAATATCACCATTTAAATTCATTGTTTTACCCATTGTTTATAAGATTATGTCGTCAACATTGAACTTTACTAAGCCTGACATCGGATATGAACGATGGAGTGGGGACACATTTTTCTCCGTGACATCTTATCTGTTTAAACCAGAGTATCTATTTGTCTATATGCCTTATTGTGTCTTGTATTACATAAATGTTTATTTAACTGCTGCTTGACATCTTATTACATGATTGCATATCTCTTCATCCACACTTTACAGGTTTATCAGATAGAAATATGTCAGTATAAAAATTGCAAAAGTGTTGTCTCTTCGGATAAAGACAAATAAATACTTTTGTTGTCCACAATACTAATCCAGCATCATTGTAAAAGCAATCTCCATAGTATCAATTTCATTCATGTTCAGTTTTGCTGTGAAAGTTTGCTCCAGGGAACGGATACCTTGTACTTTTAAGGCAACAAACAAACCCACTCTGAGAAGACTAGGATCTTAACTTCGTGCTTTTCGATTGCAAAGACACTTTGTTTACCTCCAATTGAACTGAACACGTGTATTGTTATCGATATATTTTTCTAGTTTGGAATGTATACCCCTACGCTATACGTGAATTTAGTTCTTTGATCCCTCCATTAAAATAGGAATTTTGTTCATTGTCCCCTTGATGAGTGTTTATCAGTGTGTTCCTAATGCTTGATTGTAGTGCTTTCATAATGGACCCACAATCATCAGATATTATCAGGTCGGTATAGCAACTACAATACAAAAAAAAAATTTGTGACGTATTTGTAGGTTTCTATTAAGGGAGGTTTTACAAAGATAAATAAAGTTCATAGAAAGGCACTTGAATATCTTAATTTCATTACATTGTTTATTATCAAACCAATGGCGTGGTAGTCAAAAATGCACCTAATATTAATCGGATATCAGCAAAGCAGACACCATCATGTCCCGTGTTGTTCCTACTTCTACCTAAAGCTTGAAAGGCGTAAGCATCTTCTATTTGGTTTGGCGCCACTATCATTTATTCTTCAAGGATTATTCACTTTTATAGTGAAAACACTAAAGCCACATGTTGCATCTGATTTGTTTTAGACAATTATAGGTACGGGTACGTGACATTGCTTTCTAGATACCTAAGGGATAACAACAAAGTTGCTGATTATTTGCATTGTTCATTTATTCGAATATAAATCTCCATAACTGATAAAAATTCATTGAATGATAATCATGTTTGTCAAGATACAAAATCTCTTCCGACGCATATTTTCAATTAAGTATATATCGAAACAATTTTAAGAAAATAGCATACCTGTGAAAATGTAAAAACCTTGTTACAGCATGTTAATATGAGTCGTGAATGTGGAGAAATACTGCACACTAGAGTTTAATAGATTTCTACAGTTCACTATCTTGACATACTAAAGAAATAAAGATCAAGTGTACAGCGTTATTCCTCTCAAAGATTAATTTGTTTATCTTGCGATAGGAAACTCTAAACTTGGAATGCCAGATGAGTTTTGTCATTTATATCTTTCTATTGAGAGAGAGGGGGGCAGAAAAATACAAAGAATTATGTCGGTAGACTTTGGCATGCAAAAACACTATTCTCTACAAATGTCAAAATACGAAAGTAACTGATGTTACATGATTGTGGTACTAACAATAATGTACCACAGTGGACATTCATGAACCTCTCAAAATTCAGAGGTGAGACCAGGAGCTGAGGAGGAGTAAGCATCTTCTGAATGGCAAACTACACCCGCCATGAATGTCCTTACATGCAGTAGAAACAAACATAACTCAGCATTGTTTATATAAATGAATGTGAACCAACACTGTAGAAAGTGTCACGGCCACATGGCCAGGTGTAAGGATATAAGAACACTTAAATCAGACCCTCCTCGAGGAACACATTTGCTGCTAAATATTCCTGTTTTAACGTGAAAAACGTCCTATAATTGGGAGTCGTCAAATGCAACATACTTTCAGTGTACCTTACACGTCTACAATTGGTTTCATATTACTTCGGGAACATCTTGTCTATCACCAATCGTACACATTTATTAACCTTTCATGTACTCTGCACCATTCGATTTGGATTAAATTAAATACGAATCGCACATCCATTTTCGAGAACAAATCAAGATTCAAATCGTTTTGAATTCCAATGCCATTGAAAAAAAAATAGAACACTTTATTGCAGTTATAATGTTACTTATTAAGCTGACCATACTAAATAACCGTCTCAACTTTTTTTTACCATACTTGATTTGACATAATACGTGTAGTACTTTGGTCGTTATAGGGATCTACTACGATTTCAGATTCCTCTTTCAAGACTATTAACCGATATTTTAGGACCTGGTCATATTAAATAACCATCTTAACTCTTTGACTATACTTGATTTGAAATAATACATGTATACATGTATATACAGCTATTTGTTCACCTGCGTTTCCGACACCGGAATTTCAGGCAGACAACATTTCTTGCCTTGAATGGGGGATTTGACTTCGTGTTCCTGTCTCCTTCGTATGTTCATGCGTGTATATTTATGTATTTACCTCCTCGATTTGAAAGGTTATTGCAAGACTTTTGCGACGGGTGTTGCATGCAACCAGGGGACGCTTCCTCCTCCCGGGCATCTGGTCTCGCCTCGATTTTATTGGGGTTCGCATTTGTCTGAATATGACACTAAACACGATATTGTCCCCTTTATTCCATGGACTATGAGATATGGTTTACTCTTCGGTACTTCTTCGTTTTTTACTTTCTTAAGCTTTCCTTCATTTTCAAATATGTTTTCAATGAAAATAATACATTTAATTAATTAATTAATGTCGTGTAGTTTGCAATATGATATAACCTGGTCTCCCAAACCTTATCAATAAATACTTTGCATAATTTGCATATTGAGTAAGCCAACCTTTATCTATGTAGCACAAACATAATCTGTTTACACATTCAATTTACCGTTTTAAATATAAAGAGAGGGCAAAATACAACAAGCGTGTGATCGGTAAATAGTTTACAGTCTGCAGGAAGTAGGTACAATTCATGTCATCAGGTATGTCGTGTGTCATTTCTGTATGTTTTATTCGAAACCATATAATATTCTTCATATTTGGATATGTATTTCCTCAAAAGCTAAACAATGGGACGCAGTTGTTACATTTTATTAATTTTGTTAAGAGCAATTAAACTAGAAACCGCTTTAGATCAGTTGTTTTCAATTATCCATCCTACATGGCATTGTTGAAGATAAACATATGTTTTAATTCTTTATGTATTTAAATGTGTTTCTTATTTTCTGGTTTAATTTCTCCTTACTCTCTATTATTGACACCTATTGAGAACACCTCAGCAATATTGTAGAGGGCCCGTAAGCTAATCAATCACATCAATGAAAAGAAAATTGAGATTTAAAATCTAAGACGCTGTCGGAACTGCATTACAATCGAATATTTTTATGATGTCTTTATGTATACTTCTGTAACGGATGCCTGGGGGTGACAGTTGTCGATATCGGTCCGGACAGCTCAATAGTTAGTGCATCCTCCTTTATAGCGGAAGGTTCTGGGTTCGATTCCTGGTCCGGCCACAATTTTTCACCCTGCCAATTACACTTCTTTTAGTATCTACTTATCCGTGACGGACATTCTCCGAAATGTGAGTCACATTCCCGTGCATTACTTCACTATGCCAAGTCAGTCCTTAGCTAATATCTTGCATTTTAGACATGTTATTTAAATGTAGAATAAGGAAGTATCCGATGCAATGATATGTACTACAACAACTTATCACAAATGACTTTCATGGAACTCTAGAAACCAGGAATCGTAAGCGTCTCACATAATGTTTACCACACCAGACAATACTGACGACACAACAATAGTTCAGCACTTGCATTGGTTTAATGGCATTACATAGAGGATATCACATAGTATGGTGTCTAGTGTGTATTTTTCAGGATATGACGTAAATCATCCTCGAAGAGAATTTCCAAAAAAGAGTACGACATCAATACTTAACACGTAGAAAAATGCATATTGAATTTTAAATCCTTATCAATTAATCGTTACAACGTTAAATTCAGAATTTAGCATATAAAAATGTATCACCCTACTGACAAAAAAAAACCATCAATAAATCAGCGGAAAAATCTTGGACGTAAACCTGCAAGGCTACGGCTTTTTTACATTACTTCAGAGGCAACATGATGTTATGTACATATCAGCTGGTATACTTTGTTCAAACAGAAAGTTAACAAATGGAACATCAATTATTCACACTTCAGTTAAACCCTCCGCGAGTACTGTTTCATGACAAGTAACTCTTCCGCGGTGTCTTTTTTATTATTTATTTATTTATTATTTATTTTGTTGTTGTTGTTTGTTTGTTTGCTTATCTGTCTTTGATGGCTTTTCCCATAAGATTGAATCAGAGGTCTTTATTATTTCTTTTTGTTTCAAAGATCTGAATTATTATCCCTTTCCCCTTTCGTGAGTTGATTGCGGGGAACATGGAATTTTCCCGATTTTCTTTGGATCGGATTTCAAAGTAGACACAGATACAAGGAGCAGAGTTCAAAATTGTGACATTAAATACACGGTACATAAATGGCTGTTTGTAGACGTTCCATTGATGACTGTAGAAAATTATATATATAATATATATGATAAAAATTGAAATATTGGTCGTAAGTTTCTAAAGTAATATTAACTTCCAATCATTTGGAAGGTAGCGTACATTCCATGCTGTCATTACAAATTTACCTTCTTACTAAATAGCCCACCACCAGGTGTCCGAATATCCCTCAAATGATGGATGTGTGTTGAGATATTTCGGACTACAACATTTAATGATATAATAGGTATTTAAATACTTTCATTTAGTTGTAGGTTCTAAAGCATGGCTTCAAACCTGGAGAAATATACGAAACAAAAATGTTCTGAACACAATCGGAAATTTGATTCGTTTTGTTACACATGTGGGAAGCGAACGTGCAAGATGTGTGTTAAAGGCAAACATAATTTTCATAATTGGACTACGAAAGGACAATTAGTTTGCAAAATTAAAGAAGAGAGGAAAAATTATCTTGATCAAATACATAACAGAATCATTCCGTCACTCATAGGAAATCTACGACTAGATTGTATGAAAATTTGTGCAGTTCGGGAAATGTTTATGGCACTTGTTGACGAATATATAGACACACTTCCAGAAAAGATGGAATCAATCGATCAAAATGATGAAATACAAGGTGATATAGAAAGACTACAGTCATTTGCTTCCTTCTTTCAAACGGCAATCCATACAGGTAATGATAAATGTTCATAAAGGTAAATTTTGTTTTATTACATACAGTTATTATCATTTTCTTCAAGTTGTTATCATTAGAGACCACGTTCAGGTTATAACTCTATTTGTCATATTACTTGTTACAATGCAATTTCCCATCCCAATTTCTACGGTAGTTTCCTGTACAATCTTAGGAGGGTCAAAGGTTTCGATAATTTAATCTGGTTGCGTTCTAAAACAATGAAACGTCTTCGTCATCGACAGTATGACCCGAAGATTATCATGAGAACCATAAATTAGTGTGTGTGTGTGTGTGTGTGTGTGTGTGTGTGTGTGTGTGTGTGTGTGTGTGTGTGTGTGTGTGTGTGTCCTTGGTGATTTGTGTCATATTCGATTCTACTACAGAATTTTCACACTTGAACGTTACAAGCTTACTAACAGGGGATGAGACGTTTGACGGGCCTTGTTGAAATCTTTTTTCAGAGGAGATATGTCCTGAGCCTCGTCCCCTCTGAATGTTAATCAGGATTCCTGCATATAAAGAACCTGAGCTAACATCCAGATCGGCAGAGCACAGTTTACTCATGTTGGTGTCAATTTATATTGTTGACATCTTGGTCATACTTTGCACTATAATACCATTTATACATTTTTTGACCTCTCAACTCGGTAACCTTGATCCTTGCTCTCTATACAATGGATTATTTATAGATTTTGAACACACGTCCTTTGATCATACTGCTTTTATGATGAGTGGGAAAGCGGGCCCATTAATCGGCTAACACCACCAATTAATTGACTACTGTTAATTAACAATTTTGGTGATGCTCTTATGTGTATGTTTGAGATAATTACATTATTTACAGTGCATCACCATAGTGACTTCTGTAATACAGCTTTTATATTTCTTTTGTATGTGTGATGTTTGTGTGTTGCCTAAATGTTTTGGCATTCGTACCTGGTATACGTAAATTAGTTACGTTTATACCTCACTGTACTTAATCTCAAAACTGCTTTCCCAGAAATCCGTAAATGTCGTGCTAGAGTAACATAACACAAGGTTCTGTTACATTTCCCCCGAAATAATGTCCTAGATTACCTTAGATATAATGCATGTATAATTATTTCAATTACGATAATTCTATATTTACAAACATGTTACATGTCCTACCTTCTGGCTCCATATTTATAAGATCATTATAATTTTATTACAGGCGTTATTCACTCTCATGTTAATGTCAGGAATATTGGTTAGTGATGTGTTTTTATAAATCATTCCCTTAAAACATGGACATTACATCCCAAATGTTATCTAGATGTATAGGCATTTAATTTTCTATAATATTCTTAGCATTTCAGTGCAGATACAGTACTTAATTTCGTCAACTCTGACCTCTGGTCGAGAATAAGAATATTTTCGGCCAAAGCAATGGGGACTCAATAACGGAACTCTTCTAAACCTATTTGGTTTCATTAACCTAACTCTGTTTGTCAGATACTCCTACAGATAAGACCCTCTAGGTTCCTTTCAAATGGGAAATGCACGTGGAATCTATTTGATATCACTAATATGGCTAATATTTAGATTTATTCCATAATGTTTTTGTGAATTCTCGGCATTAATAACCAGTTGACTCATGTTCTACATATGGATAATTATTTATAGCATTTTAATATCTATCTGTTTGAAAAAATATGAGAATACACTGTGACATTCTAAAGAATAAATATTTGCATTGCTTACTAAACTAACCTAAATGAATGAGCTAAAACCAGAGTAAGGACAAAATTAGGCATGAGGGAAATACTTCATAGATTTAGAATAATTGACAAATTTCTGTCACAGTTAACTTGCAGATAATATTTCAAGTCAATACGAATGCATTAAAAACAGGACATGTATTTACCTTCGGAGACAGATATGTCTTACTGTGAGTGTGATGGGAAAACGGGCCGTACGCCACACACATGCAGTGGCTATTGTCTACTGTAAGTGTGGATGGGAAAACGGGCCTTAGGTAACGCACAATGAATGGCTATTTTGTACTGTGAGTGTAAATAGGAAAACGGGTCGTAGGCCATACGCCATGAGTAGCTATTGCCTACTGTGATTGTGAATCGGAAAACGGGTCGTATGCCACACACATTGAGTGGGTATTGTCTACTGTGAATGTAAATGGGGAAACAGGCCGTAGGTCACACACAGTGAGTGGCTATTGTCTACTTTGAGTGTGAATGAGGAAACAGGCCGTAGGCCACACACAGTTAGTGGCTTTTTTCATTCAAATGACGATAGTCGGTAGATACAGCAAATAATGAAATTTTAGTACAGCCGTTTGATTTATCTTATTTTATTTTTTATTCTTAATATGAATGAATGAATAAATAAATATTGAGAAATTAAATGTTGATCTCCATTTTGTTAAAATTCAAAGTTCTCTATACAGTGAATGTTCAAACATAAAAAAATATATATTGAACTTTTGTTTTGGACAGCTCCGGACAACATTATTGTAGAGATGATAGAAGACTTTCATGCCCATGTACAAAAGCTAAACTATAGACTTAACACTGATAAAATCAGACTCGCAAAGGGAGCAATTAATACAGAAGCAATTTACGAAATGTTTGGTCGTGTTCAGATGAATATATATAACAACGATCAGAGTAATGCAAACGTTGATATAGTGGATATTGCCACTCTCAAACACGGAGATAACAACATTCAAAGCATTATTCCATACACCAATCATAAAGCTTGGATACACTGTCGCAATGAAAAGCATATCGACGTTATCGACTATGACGAGAGGAGAAACCTGCAACAACCAGCGAGAAATATAGGAAAGGTTTTGGCTGATTTCTGTTTATTTAATGATGATGTCATAGTTTCTCTCTTTAAAGAGATGGAAATTCAGCGAGTGACAAAGTCTGGTGATTTTACTACTTTATGTTCTACAGCACCGCTGCATCCAATCGGATTATATTTGCCAGGCGACAGTGGAATACTCGTAACTCTTGGTGACGGTAACGTGAGAGATATCACGTCATCAAGTACAGGAGAGGTCAGACTTCTTAACATGAAAGGGCACATAAGAAAGTCGTTTACAACACGTATATCTGGGATCAAGATGTTTACTTCCCCTGATAAAATAAGGAAAAATTGTAACAATCAATTATGTGTGTTAGATCACATCGACACCGAATTTCGTAGTAGATTGCTGGTAATAACCGAGTCCGGTATAGTACGTTTTACATATACTGGGCAGACAACACTGCGAGAAAGGTTTTCTTCTGAAGGATTATGCTGTGATGAACATGGGCGGATAATATTATCAGACACACTAAACAATGCTATCCATATACTTAGTCCTGATGGCGAGTTTATTCAATTTCTGCTCACAGCGAACAATGACCTTGTCAGACCGAGGGCAGTAGCAATGTACGGTAACACACTCTGGATCGGTTGTAACGAGGGTATCATCAGAGTCCTGCGATTGAATAAGATGGTATGATGTGTCTATAAGTCCTATATTCTAATACAAACATATAAGTAACTAATTCAGATTGGTTCATTTAAAGTAAATTTTGGTCATTTCAATACATGATACATGATTACATGATGTTAAGTTTGAATTTGTATCATTAGCCAATGAAAAATCTATTCAATATGGCGAATCTTGAAAACACGCTGGGCTGAACTTTAGTGGATCCAGTAAGATTGCTTTACTAGTCTATACCGAAATATACAAATGGTTAAAAATCATTTCATTTTAATCATACGTTTTGCTTATCCATGTAAAATGTTTATTGCAAACGGAAGTGCTACGTAATACACGTGCGTAATGTGCATGAATAAATCAGTTGTTTCACATGGCCATCCGTAGAATATGAAATGATACACAGTATGCATTAGAATGAGGATAACATATTTGTATTTTCAAATATATGTTTTGGACTCCGCTAATGCGTCGACCGACGTTCAGTTTACGACTTGAAATCACCAATGTAAAAAGATAAGTCAGTTATAACCTAATAATTTGTATTTCAAGTAAAGAAACAAACGATTGTATTTGAATCTTCTATTTGGCAAATGACCCATAAGTCATAGTATACATAGTCATCAAGTACCTTGGAGTGGCTAATTAGGACGGTTAATTCGGGAATTTTTCTCTCACTCTTATGCAAAAAAATATGCAAAAAAGCACAAAGACACTACAGTTAACAAGGCACCCTACATTTCACTTATATTCGTTCCCCGTCTGGGACTCGAACCCACGACCTATGGTACCGAATCACCTAGCCGTCATGCATCCGACCCTCTAACCGACTGAGCTACCCGAGCTCCACATAGAATGGAGCTTTAATAGCCAATCATTAGCTAATCGCATGCATGACAACACGGCCGCGGAAAGTGAAGGAATTTACCCGACGTAAACGCAGGCGGATCCCCTGAGAGGATACATAACTGAAAGAGAAATAAACATATAAAGCACAAATAGAATCAGTGAAACACCTGGGAGTACTATGGACCTTGGATCTCCGAAGAAATACCTGCAGAAAATAAAGACAAATTAGACAAACATATAAAGCACAAAGACACTACAGTTAACAAGGCGCACTATATTTCACTTATATTCGTTCCCCGTCTGGGACTCGAATCCACGACCTATGGTACCGAATCACCTAGCTGTCATGCATGCGACCCTCTAACCGACTGAGCTACCCGATATATATATATTTCTTGTATAATCATCGCAAACTTTCATGTTTTGACATACAAACAATATTTAACATAACACATTTCGATCTTCAACTTTCGAGGAAGCCATGTTTTGAAAAGTAAGACCCAAGCTGCATTGAAAATTTTCATTTCAGGTAACAAATTGATGACGTGGTAGACATGCAACTATCATAATATATTTGACATTGGAGATCCAGTTACTTGATTTAGCAGAAGATCCTATTCTCACTCTCAAATTAATGGTGCAGAGTTTTGCCTCATAGATATTAACAATTTGGAACTTATCATGATATTTCAACTGGAAGCAGATCGAATTTAAAGATACATGTCAATGTGCTGTATATATCTATATATTTGAATTTCATTTTGTTTATATTTCACTTTTATAGCACTTTTATAATCTTGTCAAAAAGCAATGCCATATGCCAATCAATACATTTTGTCCCGATTCGGAATAGCATTTTTCGCTTTCTGTGTGTGATTTTTCTGTTATAATAAATCAAGTTCATTTATATTTGAGGAGCAGAGCTAAAACCAAAGTGGCCGAAAACGTGAGCCAAAGAATCAATCGAAGGGCAGAGCTATGCGGGAAGGATATATCCCTTAATTCAAGAGTGATTTACAAAATTTCATGACTGATAATTTTAAGTATATATTGTCCTTTTATTCCATGGACTTTGAGATATGGTTTACCCTTCGGTACTTCTTTGTTTTGTAGTGAACGCAATTCCTCTTGCGCTTTGTAATGCACTGTCACGTGATGTCAGTATTGTTCCGATCTCGTTACATACACATCCTGCTTAGCGACTTTTGAACTAGTCATAGGATGCACTTGGAGGGAAGATACCAAAGGAAACATATGTTACTTATAAAATATATGAATAAAAAGATTGTTTCTCATTGCTTTCGCTGTAGCGATATATGAATGCAGTAAGAAACAGGAGAAATAAGCAGTACTGCGTGCGTCTTTTTCAGTATATTCAATTCACTGGGATTAAATGTAAACAACGAAGAAGTAGCGAATTATTACCCATATCTCGTAGTTCTTGGGACAATAGGAAAATATCGTGTATAGTGACATATTCAGACAAAAGTGAACCACAATAATCCCGGTGCCCGGGATGAGTAAGCGTGCCCTGGTTGCATGCAACATTAGTCGCAAAAGTCCTGCAACAACTTTTCAGGTTTTGGAAGTAAAGACACAAATATACAAGAGCATATGAAGGAGACAAGAAACTAAATCAAATCATCCTTTTCACAGTATTAAATGTTGTTTAATTGAAATTCCAGTGTCGGAAATGCACATGAACAATTGCTTGTATACATATTATGTCAAATCAAGTGTAATCAAAAAGTCAACATGGTTAGTTTGTATGGTCAGGTCCCAAAATATAGGTTACATTCTTCAAAGAGGGAATAGCGTTTTTGTGAAATGAAGAAGCCGTATGCGAGAATAGAAGGTATGTTGCTGCTCAGAAAAGGGAAGTTAATGGGTTGGGAATATAATGAAATTGAAATCGTCACTTTTGACATAAAGAGAGGCTACTAACGAAACATCCTCACTAATTGATTTAATATGAAGTAGAAGATGCGCTCTCAATTGTATCTTTTATCTCGAGTTCCATTGGATATGTGATGTTGAGGTGACCTTTAAATACAGGGTTATTAATCGACAAAACGACATTGATGTATCTGTATGTGAAGTTGAACCGATATGCTAATTGTGTATTGCCTTTTGAGTGTAGGGACTCTATGAATTCTGCTTGGTAAGAATTCAAAAAAAATGTCGACCAGAGGTTGAGTGCAATTTTTACCTGTCGGCATGTCAACAATCTGTTGGAACACTTTCCCACCAAAAATCATAAAAATATCTATAAAAAATAAAAAAAATATAAGAAAATCTAACATTTGAATGATCTCTTTTTCTGTATACATGCTGTTGCAATCAGACTGTTTCTTTACAAAACATTATCGTTATGGCCTAAAACGAGATACTTATACCTGCGAAATTACACGATTAAAATGAAACAACACTCGAAAACACATTCTGAATTTGTCTGGTAGGGTCCCTTCGAAGTAAAAGTGTTCTTAATAATTTGACGCTAAAGCTGAAAAGTGGAGCTCTAAACCAGACATTATTTTTCATCAGATGTGTATGCATAACAAGTCAGCTACGGTTGCTACGATATGCATGATGTTTCAAATTTACAAATATTGTTGTTTCTTATATTGTGACTCATTTGTATCAACACACATATCGTTTTGTACTTTTACTAGCTGTTTTACTAACAACAAAACAACAAACCACACACACAACTGAAAAGGTAAATTCTGGATTGAAAAGAATCTTGAATGAATGTAATTTGGATATTGTTTATTTTATAGGTTTTTTGAAATGTTTTAACTGAAATTTCAAGACAATATGATCGAATATTCATAATTTAAATAGTTAATTGAAAAGGCTTCGAGAATCTATTCCTTTCTCTCTCCAATTTCAATAGGTAAATTTTTCAAAATTTCAGAATGTCACCAAAATAAATTCATCATACATTAATCATTTCCGGTTTCATTTATCGAAACTTGACTTCCAAATAACAAGATGAAACAGAACTTTTTGAACACCATAATGATAATGTACTTTGATGCTTCAAATGTATACCTCTGTATACTTTGACACATATTATATATGAATATTATAATGTTATAATCTTCACTGGTATTTTTTAGGTGAATTAGTCAACACAGTTTCATCCACCATACAATCAATCAAATAATGTAGACGTTGTATGTTAATGGTTCCCTCTTTGAATTCTTTGTGAATTTTACAAAGTGATTTACATTTTCGGCGACTAGTATAAAATTCTTCTGCTATCTTCATAACTTCATCGTCTTGGGCTATCAGAGAAAAGTGAAAATCGGTTATGTTACTTTTACATATCATAAACTTTACACTATGTTTTATCATTGTTAAACTGAAAACAACATATCTGACTCAGCAATATGACAAAAGTCGCTACGGATACGCAAAGCACACACACACACACACACACACACACAATATTTAAACATAATGCAAGTGCGATACCGACCTCTATCGGTCAAATGAAATGGAAATCGTCACACAATTGATGTGCTTAACCGATTTACGGAGCACCTTTCTAATCACCACAAAAGCAGTGCAATCAAAGAAAGTACATTTAAAATTTGTATGCAATCCTTCATGTAGATAGAAAAGATCAACGAGTTAATTAAGATGAAAAGTATTAAGAATATAAGTACGATAAGTGTTACTATGGACTAAATTTAATATTAATTATCATAAATCAGTGTCCGATTGAGTAATATCATATTCCTTTAAGCTCTACATAGGGGTTCACATATGCTCTTCAAGTAGACAGTTTTCGTTATTTTCTACTTGGTTTTCATTTTCACTGATTTTGTATGTCCTCTGGTTTCATGATTATCGGACTTATGGTTTGGATTTATCCATCATCTTTACATAGAGACGTTGGTAGCATGACCAACTCGCTGCTGATACCCTGGGTAAACGTCCTGTCATCAGTCTATTGTTTACCACCATTTGATCGGGACATTAATACCGTAACCAGTGTCACGACGGAGTTTTGCAAGTCGGTTAGTTACAATAATTGACACTTTGATTTCACTATCCCAAAGAAATTATCTTTTGACTTATAGAAAAAAAAACGTCTCTTGAAAGAAATTGGCAAATGATTGCATTTCTTCTATATCACGTTCTATTTCGTGGTTATATTCATCCACCGATCCTATCTCGTCCAGGAGTGAATCTGCGTATTCTTCTACAACTTTCTTCATCTCTTGGCGTATTTTATTGATTTGAAAATTTTTTAGTTTGGGAATCAATTCTGTATGCACTTCGTCGTATTTGTTTCTTCCATTTCTCGTCGCTTTTCTGACAAATTTTGTTATGATTGACCAATCATGATCTCTGTGATTACCTTTCACACACTGCTCACATGTCCTCGTTACACATGTTTTGCAGAAATAATAAAAATTGTCATTATGCAAACTGCATGTTGGTATTGCATTCTGGGCTGAATTAAAGCTCATGGCATGTAGACCTACGGATAAATTCACATAGTTATTGTATTGAATATAAGTTTGATTATTATATGAAGTGGCCTGTTTTATGTGAGCACCAAAGAAAATTTTAAAAGTTCACCCTTTAGACAGATATGCAGGTTTCATTACAGATTAATTCATTTGCTGCACTTTTACCAGTACAAAAGTAAGACATAAATGCATTGTAGTAAGACAAACAGTAACGGATCTGAAATACCCGCTCTAATATATTGGGGCAAAACAAGAAGTAAGAATGACGGAATCTAATAACAATATAATAAACATATAACAGATGTGAGACAAAAGAGCAATTATAACTGTCAGTTTAGTAACATGTATTCACAATTCACAATTCAGTTCAATAAGATTGAATTACGATGCCTACTTAGAACGGTCAGTTCACTACGATATGATCACAATGCTGACTTTAGTAAAATGGAATCAGAATGCCAAATTTTTAATGGCAAAGTCGATAAAAATGTTATCAAAATGGTCATTTGAGATGCACAATTATATGTATTTAGTCCGCTTAATAGGTTTTCGAGCCCTATCGTAAAATTACTTTGATGTAAAATACACAATTGGTAGACCAATGGTATATTAAATTCACGTGAATTAGTTTTATTTTTTCATAGATCTTATTTCTTCAGACAATTATTATAATTGATAAATATATTTTACCTGCGAATGACGCTCTTGTTACTGTTCAATGAATAGGCGATATCTGGCAAACTGTATTTTAATAATGTATACGTCTGTTGCGATATGCAATTGGGATTTGATCAATGACCAAATAGACTGATAACCATAATCCATTTGTACAATTTGATAAAGTATGAAAATATTAACCAGGTAGAGAGAGAAGATAAAGGTACATGAATACATCTATTTTGTAAAGTAAAATTAACCGTTCATAGGTGTCCAGTGTTATTTCATTGAACCGTGTAACACATACAGAACATTGCAAGACGCACTACAGATCATAGTTCATGATGGGATTGAAACAATAAATCCATATTTAATAACTTCCGCACCTAGATGTTGATTTTTAGAACGAAATGTGTCTAGAAATCCACAATCACTTATCATATTATACAGAACTTTCTATGGTCTGTGTCCATACTAAGTGAAATAATATACTACTACACTGCAAGCAAACTTACATTTCTTACATTATGTGCGCATTCGACCAACTTTGTGTCTTCAGCGATGCCTACTGACTAAATTGTGGAAATTCTAAAAACAAAACTAGAAACTAATTACAAAATCACCAGGAGTAAACGTCCTAACCCATTTAAGGACAGGGTTATACATGAAGGAGATATTCCTCTGACTCAGAATAATTTACAAGTTTCATTACAGTAAATTTTGAAATATTTATTACCAGTCACAAATCATTTGCTTTTCAAAATCATTGCATATTTTGTGTTTAGCGCGTCTTATGCGGACTTTTCCTTGAGAAGTGTGTTGACTTCATGACAGACCTTATCTGAACCCTTTCAGGACTTTGACCTCTGAGTGTTAATCTGGACAACTACAGATCTTGAACCTATGCCAGCTTCCAGATTTGGTAAATAAAAAAGGCCTATATCAGACCTGACAAATGACATGTATAATTTATAAGTATATGCTGCACGGATTCTAGCCGTTGAACCAAGTCAATAGCACTCTAAACTATAATTTTGGTCTTAACTATTGTTGCCAAATCTTGCTTTATTAAAAGCTATAATCGTGTATTTGGCTTATGTTAACAGCGTTAGACCCACTAAAATTACTGTTATGTTATTTGCAGGTTTGACACTATTGCTGGGTTGTCTCAGTCACACTTCAGAACGTAGTGACATCACCCAGTCGTTATCTTGCGAGATTGTTGCCACACTACGTGTTTCAGCGTTTCGACGTTTCCTTTGGGAATCGCGTTATCTCCAGTGCCCATGGAAATGCAAAGGAAAACAAATGTTTATTAAAACCCATAAAAAGCGTTTGAGATGGTGATGGTAATGGTAATGGTGAAGTATGTTTATAATGAAATGAAAAACTGAAATGCAACAAATTTTTTTCTCTTCAAAGTGGTCATCAGATTCTTTGAAGATCTCGTAAATTTATTTAATTGAAAAAAATCTGCTTTGTTCTACAGAAACAAAATCACATTACAAGTACATAACATAATTCACATTTCAAAACATAGTGAGATTCGTTCATACGGCTATAAGTTTCAATGACAACGTTCAATAAAATGTGTGTAGATTCAAGTATCACTTATAACATTGAAAACTTCATCCGTGCCATCTATAGATTCGAAGGCAGATGTATCTTTTATGTTTTCTTCTTTGACAATACGAAGCTCACTGTTAGCCCCTTCTTTTTCTTCTGGTTGTTCCGCCCATGGCTGGATATCCCCTTTCCCAAACACCATATAAAATATCGCTCCAAGACAATACACTATGGCGGCAATATAAAACGTAACCTGCAATTCTGCTTGTGTTTTCTGAAATTGACATTAACCATCAATGTAATGCAAGTTTTACTTCTTTTAGTTGACAGGAAACGCTCGCTCTTACTACACATAAAGTGTCACCTACTATTTTCAAAGGATACTCGAATACTAAGAGTAGTATAAGTACCACAATCACACAACACTTACTTTCTTATTTTACCCTTATTATGATTTGTCGAATTTCACCATAATTATTACATCCACAGCTTACTGGTTAAGCATCCTGACCACTCGGTGTAATTCATCGTCCTACAGTGTGTCTAACCCTGCCTTACCACTTACCATTTTGTGATTGTTTTATTATAGTTTTTCGTCTCACATATTTACATTACTTATGTAATGGCGGCAACTGCCTGGTGCATGGTTTCATTATTTTGTCCAACGCTACGAAGCTGAGGCATTGTGGGTGTTTACCGTCACAATGGACCTCTGTTAATACTGCCCCATCCAAGGAAACATATAGATAGGAAGGTATGAGAAAAAACGCTAGCCTCAACCTACAAGTCCAGGTCGTAAAAACCACAATTTTAAAACCATTAGACCAATATGCTCCCCCCAGAAGTATCAAGGATTATACACTAAATCGACTTCCCGTGCAATGCGTCACTCAGATGCCGTCACCGAACAAGTGAAATAACTGTGTAGTGACGTAAAATTGTAGATATGTTAACCATAAAAATGAGATAATGGCGGCAAAATGTAAATCACGAAAAAAAAAAAAAACGAACACTAACAAGCTATTACCGGTGAAATTCGAATTATTTTTAATAATTCAACACCATCTACTACGTTATAACAACGTTTCTTCATTTTGAATGTGTTATAACGTGACATAAAAGGAATTAGTGAATGCTAATTTTCCGGCAGGTCATTCATAAGTTCTGTGTTCCTTCGCTTCATGTCTTAGATTAATGATTTAAATAAAATAATTGATGTATAAATTAAATTTTTTCGATTTGTATCTCCAAATAGCTGTTTTAAAAACTTTATTATATTCTTTTCTAATATATTTAGTTTTTCTTTTGAAACTTTGTAAGGGACTTTCAGTTTTAGTCAGTTTATAAAGCAATGGGTTGGCTCAAGTTATCGTACAAAGAGACACAATCCTGGTCTAGGCCAAAATGAAAGCGAAAGTGAAACTAAATATATTTTAGAAATAACAATTTCCATTATACACATACATTCTGAGTAATAGCTGCCACAACATAAGGAGCAATGATACCGGGAACACTGGCACCAGTATTGGTGATCCCGAATATTGTTCCGGCGTAACGAGGTGCTATATCACCGTGATTGATGAAGACCGAGGCCATCTGGAACCCACAAAACGACATTGATAAGGTTAACAGAACAACAGCCTCGATTTGATGTTGGCAGTCCATGTAACCAACAGCAATAAGAAAGGCAGCCGGTATAAAATGACCTAGATAAAAAAATAACAATATTAATAAAGATCAATATTAGGACATATATACATGTTATGATTAAATCGATTAATTGATCAATTTATTAATGTTGAAGCATAATTAATATATGTTTTCAATACTTCCACAGAATAAGTTATTTTCTGCTTTTATAAATATCCATTTAAACTTAATTAAATATGCGTTTCTTTATGAAATACCATTTCATATAATTTTATATGTATATTTATATACTTCATAAAAATATATATTTAGATTTAAATTTAAGCTGACCATATATTTGTATATTATATTGTACCTAATCCGCAGCATAATTTTCGCGCCCATTCTATGCTAATGTACTCCCTGGAAATAATATAATCAGCACAGGTTCCTGCTACTATCACCATTAACCAATATCCGATGTAAGGTATCATCGAATACACCCCATTCTATAAACGGAAATAAAAATTTATTTTTGTAAAAAGGAAGTAAATAAGGAGGAAGTACTGAAGGGTTACCCACATCCCGAAGCCTATGGATTAAAAGGTCAATACCTTGTACAATGGCAATTCAGACAAATGGAATCCCAATAAAATTGAGGTGAGACAAGTTGCCCGGGAGAAGTAAGCGACATCTGTCGTAAAAGTAATGCAACAACTATTCAAATTCAGGAAGTAAATACACACGAGCACATGCAAGAGACAAGAACATTTATCAAATTATGTCATCCATGGTATGGAATCCTGTTGAACAGAAACTCCGGTGTCAGAAGTGCACGTGAACAAAGGTCTGTATGTATATATATAATGTAAAATCAAGTTAAGTCGAAAAGTTCATTATGATTAGTAGAAATAAAACAAAATTAAAAGAAAAATTTTGAAAACAATTGATTTTAAACCATATTTTATTGGACAATATATATAAGAATTCTTGACTTCACTTTCAATTATACCATTGTTCTGATTTTGTGTGGCTGTGACACCTTTATCTTGTGTTCTTCCACCTGTATCTCATAAAAAGGATTAATATAAGGTCCAACTGTTTAAGTATTCATGGCGGGTACAAAAAGCTAAACAGAAGCCGTTTCCTCTTTCCTGAAGCGAGGGGCAGGCGTGGTGTAGTGGTTAAGCGCTTGGCTTTCGGCGCCGACGATCCGGGTTCGATTCCAGGGTTGCGCCATTATGTTTAAGAGGTTGGTAACCTCCTGCTTCCATTTCGCAATATAACTGAAATATTGTTGAAAGCGACGTAAAACACCAATCAACCAACCAATCTTTCCTGAAGCGTGGTCTAAACTCAGAATTTTAAAAGCCTTTAATATCCACCAAAAAGGTGTTGTTCTGTGTTCAACAGTGTCATAACATCAATTACATATTTTCATATTTAACAAATAAATATAAATATATAAATACTTGAATAAGTGAAGCATCTTAAGTTAAACAAAGGATCATTAATATCTCCAGTTCCGGCTCTGAATCAGATACCCACCGATTTTATGTCAAATTTCAGCACCTCTTTCATGTACGTTGGCATCTGTGTTAGCAACATATAAGCCCCATAGTTACCACAAGCGTTAGCTACCAATATGGACCAAACTGGAAGGGACTTCATAATAGATTTCCAAGGTTTAGATTCTTTCTAAAAAAAGACATTCGTTGAGATTATGAAATTTTATATGAATAAATATAACATAATTTTGATTTTTCTGTGACACCTGATCTTATCATAGAATAATGATTCATGTTTCCATTTATCACTTTTGACTCTCCTAATATCACTGCTTAAAAAGCACTGTTGTTCTATAGCTCCAGCATATCTCTTTCGTTTAATTGATTGAATTTAATTCAGAATTCGAGATATTTAAGAAATGATGCTTTTTATCGTTTATTTCACAATAACGTAAGAATGCTCACTTGAATAGAAATTTTAACAAATATCAAAACAATACAAAACATAAAACATTACACCTTACCCTATGTTTTATTGTAGTATGATCTGATTCATGTACACCGAGAGACAACTCTATGTAATTTCTCTCCTCTGCACTAATGCTTGTCATCTGCCTTGGTGAATCTCGTACACATACTGCCCACAATATACACCATGCTGAAGATGATACACCTATAATGATTTAGCATGCATTACCTGATGCCATATAATGGAGGCATTGTTGATGGACCCATGGAAACCTCGGGTGAGATAAAATTATAAATGAAATATACATTTTGATACAGACACTGTACAAATATGTGTTCAAAGTAATGAAAATAAAGGTCTTTGACATGTAATGGTAGTCAGTGGTAAAGTACTAATTGCCTTTGAATACATTAATTACCATTAAAATATGGGTCCTGCTTTAATTAGAAATCGTACAAAAAAGTACAATGAATGAAATAAAATGAAATAAAAAAAAACCCTTGCAAAAAGACTTCCATGTACTTACCCAGTAGATAAAATATGGAAGGCCATCCTCCATCAAATCCATATTGGCAAAGGAATCCGGCGATGGGAAACGCCAATGCATTGCCTAACTGGCATCCTATAACGTTTATAAAGCAAATTGAACTTTAAACAAAGCATATACATCAATTGATCAATTGAAATAATCACTAATTGCATGACATGTAACACTTCAAATGACCATTTATACCTAATGATCTCACCCGCAAGGTGCCTGAGCCTTTTCAGTTCTTAATACAAAAAAGTATTTAACGATATATAAAGTTTTGTCAATGCCTTGAGAACAAATGTCATAAAATATATAAATCATTAACTTACATACTTAGGTGAAAATGACAATTGTGTCTAGAAAATTTAATTTTAAAATGTAAACAAAATATCCATGGTTTCATCCTAAGAACAGGGTTCTAAGCTATTGAATTTGCTTATATGTAAATCTAGGTTTTCCGTTCGAGTTAAATAAAAAAATGTAAGTACACCTGTGTACCAGGTGTAAGCATTTCCTGTATGATTGGCAAAATCCGCCATGAAAGATGAAATTTCAGCACTGCAGGCATGTGATAGAAGTGGAACAACATGCGCGGATACAGAGGGCGGGGAGGGGGGTGTTTAGGGGGGTCTGGACACCCCCCTCCCCCTGGAATCCGATAATTTTACCAAAGAAAGGTAATATTTGGGCATTTTTTGGGGTTGGACCCCCCCCCCCCCTCGTCTAAGAGAAAAATTTACCTTTTTTGGTTGGACCCACTCTGACAAAAATTTCTGGATCCGCGCATGAACAAGAATACATAAAGCAATTAGTACCATTAGCAGTCATACAGGTAAAAATATCCTAGTTTTGTAACTCCGCTGAGTGAAATCGGGTAAGAAACATTAGATAAAAAACAGGACAAAGACAAGCTTGGATTTTCAAAATTTATCTACATATCATATGATGCAATTATAAATCAAACTACCTCCGAAAGCGAATCCCACCAATCGACTTCTCTCGTGAGGCGGTGACCATTTCGCCCATAGAACCTGCGCACTGGGATACATGGTAGCCTACGAAAAATAAATCAGTGCTTTGATGTATATTTTAAGATTTTGATTGTCAACAAGATAATACTTTCATTCGAGTATTTGACAACATGTGAGGTATGGCAATATATGATATTCTAAGATAATTTGGTGCCAACAATGTACGACTCAGCATGCCCTCCTATGGCGTTTAAATTTCACTGTTTATGCCAGAGCATGTTCTTCTTAAAAGTAATTTGTTCCGGGCCGGACAACTAACAGAAACCTCTACTCAGACAAGGCTACGAAATCGAATCAAAGGAATCGTCTTTAAGGAAGTTCTTTGGTTGAAAAAAATGTATTGTTAGAGATAATGAAGTCCCCCTTTGGAAAATGCTATATGATATCCTGAAACACAACCGTACTCAGTCACAATCTTTTGCGGATCAACCAAACACGAGAGCTATCGATGGAAAATTTGCACCGGTGTAATATACTAGCAGGAGAAGCTCACTCCTCCGGGACTCTTGTTCTCATCCCATTCGGGATTTACAATTCTTTTTAGCTGAAACCATCACCACCGAATTTGTTTCAACTAAACGATGAATACGGAATGGTACTTTTTCGAATTTATACTCTACAATAAAGCATTAATACATGAACGTGGTGACTTTGTATCACGACTAATAATTTTAAGTATGTATGTTATCTTTCACCATTTAATTCAGCTAAATGATTAAGAATAAAGGGAAATGATATAAGTACATCGAATCTGTATGAATTTCATAGAAACTTTGCATGGAAAATCGCAATTCGTTATCTTTCCAACAAGATTCTATTTACATGTCAGAATATGCCTCGGGCATTGATTTCTGAATTCATTGTATATTAAAGTAAATATTCTAACTCTGATTTTACTGATTTTGTTTTAACATGATCAAGACATAACGCCGGATATGAGTAACTGGCAGGGTATACCTTTTTTGCGGTATTCGATCCTACATCAGGCTTTTTCAACGTTTTCCATGAAAGCACCTTATACCTGCGTATTGTACGACATCCGTAAAGTTCTCTTCTTTAGTTCTTTTCTAATATCAATACATTTTACTTGAATGTCAACTTTGATGATGGATAGTTTTCACAGATCCTAAATTTCTTGAAGTTACCTCCTATAATCGGGCATTTTAGGGTTAAACGATAGATTTTATACCCCGGGTCGATATATCGGATCATATTGTTTCTGTCATGTCTGTCTCTCTGTGTTTCTGTCTATTTGTTTGTCTGTAGTCAACTTTAATCTTGGCAATAAGTTTAGAACTGTGAGGGATATAGGCTTCAAGTTTCACATGCGTATTCAACTAATGAAACCCTCTCACATTATACCAAGGTTGATGGCCTTTTGGCCTTTACAATGACCTTCACACTAAAAATAGCTTTTGGTATTTTGCTGCCGCCGGGGCATTAGTGTTCCATAAACACAGCTTGTTATTCATGGTATTACCAATTTTAAGACCTTTGTTTAGAAAAGGTTTTCATAATTTGAACAAAAAATTAACAGTTTCAAAATATATTATATCTTAATGTTTGTAAGTAATTTATATTTTCAAAGATGATTTTGATGATCTTCAGTCTGTATTATTATTATTATTATTATTTTTTTTTTTGTAATTAAACCACAAACTTCACACTTTGGCAAACAGAATGTCTGACAGCGGGAGATAACTCATGTATATTTTCGTTCAGTGAAAACTATCTATTGTAAAATTATTACCGTACCTCTCCAAGACCAATGAGTACACGACCAATGATAAGTAAATACGGACTCCCTCTGGCAAGTACGGGTGTTAACAAGGTAAACATCGATACCATAAACATTCCTAATGCCACTACCAGACGTGGGCCAAATCTCTCTGCCAGTAGTCCTCCGGGTATTTGCATTAAGGTGTAACCCCAGAAAAATGACCCTAAGATTAAGCCCTGAATATTCTTGCTCCACACAAACTCTTTTTCCTAGAAGATAAATAGTTTATTACGTAAATCATTCAGTGCAAATTTCTAAATATAAATAAAATTAAATCTGAACGAATTGTTGAAAATATATGTATCATAGTATTAAAACACAAACACTCAGTTACACAAATTTTCAGCCACTTTGCAATTATCAAATGTTGCGATTATGGCTAGGACTACTGGTGAAAATAAAATTAGACTAAAAATAGACTAATTGTCGAATATAACTGAAAAAAAGATTTGGAAACGCGTACACTTAATGGATGTAATATTAAAGAAATTGACTATGGACTCTATAATTCATATATATCTAAACTCTATTATTTTTATGAAATATTTAGTGCAAATATTTGTATATTTATATATCATGTATTTCACTTTCATGTGATGGAAGAATATATATCATAATATGATACTTTAATTTTATTTATAATATTATCAAATGTAGTTATTTATATATTTGTAATCAGAGTAGAGTCTCAAATCTCCTTATTAATAATTTGATATTATAATTATTCTAAATCATATCTATGAAGCCTTTCGCTCTTACTGCGGGGATAACAGTTTGGTTGGAAAATGATAACGATTCCCATAAAACTTTTGACATCATAATGAAAAATTAATTGTCTCTGACGTCATATTGCTGGAACAGTTATCATTTTGCCAACCAAAATGTTAGTCCCGCAGTAACGTGGAAAGGGTCTATACAAAACGGGTTAGGTCCATTATCTTAATGTACATTCTAATTTGCTGTTCGGTTTAAAAACTGCATGGGGATTCACAATACCCTGTAGTTTGTTTATATATATATATACCCATCAGTCTTTGATATGACGTCTCTGTGATTTAAGACTTGTTCTAGACCGTAACCGTAACTCTGTGTACATTGACTCTAATTGTAATTATTTTTGTCAAATGCATTAGAATGAGGTTACCATGCTTATGTTTTACAAACACTGACAGGGTATCGGTCAATACCCTGTTAGAAATTTCCGTTTCACAGCTCGGCTAATGCCTCGCAGTAGAATTTAATTTCTGACAGGGTATTCGCCGACACTTTGTCAATTTTTGTAAAACACTCGCATAGTAATCCCTAATTATAACGTTGGTATTAGTAATTTTACGCCAAACTAACACGTATAAAAATGATAAGAAGAACAGAGTGTTCTTATTACTATTATAACCATTGCTCTGCCCTCAGGAAGTCTAAGAGAGATTTTTGCAACACATATAGAGATAAAGTTATGACGTTACTGATTGTTAAAAATAATAAGCTTATGTTTTTGTTATGATTCAGTATGGATTTTACATAGCTCTATTACATAGTCGTTTTCTTTACACTTGATAAATGCCAGGTGGCTGGAAATTTGTGTAACAGAGTGTTCGTGTTTTATTTTAATATCTTATAAATAATTGATGCACGTATATATTTTCTTATATTTTATACAAATACTGTTGTTTGTGATATTTCCTTAAAGATCAAAATTTGTTTTTACACATTCAGAACATGAATATATGACTGCTTCTATGATTTAAAATCCAAAAATGAACAGAAAAAATGATGCTTTCCAAATCACATGGAAATACAATTATACATAGGCCAGTACATCACACCAATCAAGCGACTGGTTTTACTTTTATTGACCGGCTTCTGTCGGTACCGTTACTACATCATAACCAAAAATATTTGTGATGCCCTATATATGTATATTCTATCTTTAGTTTTTGATGTACGTGTCCGTTGTAGATTTAGTTATGCAGCTTAGTCAAATTAATAAAATATCTTGTTCCCTCTTTTATGTAATAATATGTACATAGGTATTGAGATTGTTGTGCTATGCATTCAATAATATCACCCTAAAATAAAAAAAAGTTTTTACTTACATCTTTTACTTACCTTATTTTCTTTTTCGGTCAATGATATAGGACAAATATGTTTTTCTATTGACGATTTTGTAACAGTCATGTTTACTATATTGTACATGTCTATGACATTGGATTGATTCGTAATCTTAATTTCGTCCAATGAAAATGTTGAATTCAAGAACACTTCTGATTTGTTGGTGTTGATGTATATTCTCTGTTTTGAGACTTCTGATTGAACCATGCACACAATGGCTACACTGAGATTTACTCGTTGTGCGTAGAGAAAAAAGAATCCAAAGAAGCATATCAAAGACAGACATACACGTTTAGACGTCCACCATGGCACTGCAAATATTAATTTGTATATATACCTTGATATTTTCTAAACAACACATTCTATAAATTTTAGCGTCTGAATTACGAGTGTCAAAAACCCTAAAATCGGCCTCATGCATCAGCATAAATGTCACACTTATTTTCTTTGCAGTGCGAAGCTCGTACAAAATTTCTCCGTGGAGGGTTCCACTTAAGTGTTACTATATTTTCTCCTGATGTTATGTGGCCATGGCACTTTCTGAAGTGTTGGTTTACATTCATTTGTTTCTTCTGTGTGTAATGGCATTCATGGTGGTGGTGAATAACCAATCAGTAGACGCTCACTCCTCCCAAGCACCTAGTCTCACTTCTGAATTTTAGGTGTCCGTGATTATCCGCATTGGTACATTGTTGTTTAGTGCCATAGTCACTTGACACCAGCTATTATTTTATACATTTTATACACTATATCACTTCACTCTCAAAAGAAGATTCATACATTTGACAAAAAGTAAGGAAATACATTCCAAAACTCTTTTTACATGACATTTTATTATCACAGAACTTTGCTTACTATAACATAGATAATGAAAAACCATCAAGCATCATTGTAGCTAGTGTGAAAATATTTCACAATAATATCTGAATGTAATAATCAATTACACATTCAGAAAAAGTCTGAAAGTATAGCTCAACTCATCTCATCGCAAATGTACTTACCAGAATGTTGTGTCTCCTCAACAATTTTGGCCACATGATCATCGTCTTCCTTGTAGGATGTTACAGAGTCATGGTGTACGAAACTAAGGCTAGCTCTTCTTCCTAGAGAGGAAGTGCGCTTTCTAATCGTATCACTAGAAGAACTGATCGTGCGATGTCTGTCATAGTTCCTCAAATTTCTCACTCTTGACGATGCTACAGGGGATGATACTTTGATTTCATTTCCGTATTCTTTCCCCTGATCTATGCTTCTAGTTGACATGTCTAGATGTGAGAAAAGAAAAAAGAGATTGTTTATATGTAAAAGTAAGTAGCTTACTCAGTTGTATGTAATTTTGTGATAGTATGATGTATAAAATCAACTCCATCGTCCAAAAATCATGAAACCCATGCGCATACAAACTTCGTAACAAGAGATGTCGCAAGACAACAGAGCTCACAGGTGGCAACCAAATTTAAATAGCATAAGTTTTTTTGTAAGCAGGTCAATCTTCAAGGTCAAGGTCAAAATGAAAATAATTTTGATACGTATTGAAAGGTCTTGTCACAAGGAATACGTACATGGAATATTTAAACTCTATCTCTTACTGTTCTTAAATTTTTTAAAAGTAGGTCAAACTTCAAGGTCGAAGTCACAAGGTCGAAAATTTTGGTACCCAATGAAAGGTCTTTGCACAGGGAATACACATATGGAATATTGTTATCATACCAGCTTAAAAGTTTTGTCTACGACGACGACGACGACGCCGGGTGTATGACAGTAGCTCTCCGCATATTCGTCCCGGCGAGCTAAGTATGGAAAATCAGATAGAAACAAGCTGTGTTTGTGAAATACTAATACCCCTGGCAGCACCAAAGTCCAAAATGTTATTTTTAGCATGAAGGTTATTGTCAAGGTTAAAAGGTTATTGACCCTGGTGTCATTTGAAAGGGCTTCATTAGTTGCGTATGCATGTAAATTATGAAGTCTCTATCCCTCACGGTTCAAAAGTTATTGCCAAGATTAAAGTTGACAACAGACAAACAGACAGGACAAAACAATATGCACCCGATCAATCGATTCGGAGCCATAAAAACCCCAAAAATATTTACCAAGGAGCATAAGTGAATCCCCCAAAAGGGAGTGAGATTAGGAGAGTAAGGTCATGCAAACAAGCATATCAAACAGAACAAGCCTATAACAATGTGTCATTGTAATACAGTGACAGTATAGATTGCAATGAATTGATGTGAATCTTTATGTACTCGCTATGCCACTTACCGCAAACATTGACGAATTTATGGCCGGGGCCTCCTTCCCAATTCCCCACTTGTAGGGAAAAGGGTTTTTGAGAGGTTTTTTTTTCTTTGGGGTTTTTTTTTTGGGGGGGGGAGGTTTCTTTCTTTTCTTTTTTTCTTACGTACCGAGATTTAGCCACTCTATATATTACAGTACATGTCTGCTTTTGATAGGTATCAGAGGCTTCTGATCCACTGGGGGCTTCAAGGCAGCCACCAGACCCTGGAATAATTACTACGCCCTCTTCTCTCCCCCCCCTCCCCCCCCCCCCCCTCTATTCTTTGAAAGTATTGGATTGGCAAAAATGGAATATTTAAAAATTATATTCCAAAGTATTTAAATAAATGTCGATGAAAAAGATCAAGAGATAACTTAATTTGAAGGTCATGAAAATATAAACACAGTTAGTATCGTATAGAAAAATGTATATTAAAAATACATATCAGAAAGAGATGTACTCTTGTTTAAAGATACAAGCATTTCATTCATCTTTCAAATCTACAAGATATCATTAAATAGAACCATATGTATATTCTCTATGACTTTCGCCTTGCCTGGATTTGAATATTTCATATCCAGACCCATGTTTTCAGCATTTCTGTGGCATTTTATTTTCATTCAGTCATAAAATATTTGTGCAGAAATTTTGATTCCATTTACTTGATAACACTTGATAACAATATTGATCATTGACCGCGATGCAAGATTTCCCTGGAAACCTCTCACGTCTGGTATATTGCCAGTATCTGTAATGTTTACGCATGACCACAGCGTTTATCTTCAATTAGCATTGCACATTCGAAAAACAAAACAAGCTCATGGACTACAACAGAAAAAAATAAGATAAGAACAAACGCACAGAAGTCGCTATTATTTAGAATATTACCTGAAGTACTACAGATTAGTAGCTCGTCTATCAACTTGAAATAACTAAATAAATTCTATAAAGATTCGAAGAATATGAATTCTAACCTTGAATTCTTTTTTTTTTCCCTATCCCACAATTAGGTCAAATGAAATCAAGTATCCATGGATACACTCACAATTTCTCAATGCTTTATCCTAAAACGTGGGCATATGTCTTTGGAGGAATAAGCATTTATTTATCAGTTCCATCTCGCTTTGATAATTACCTCGAAATGATTATCAGTGTTGGCATTTTTGTGTGGGCTGTTGCGTCTGTCTTTCTAGTTGAAAATATAAGGCTGTAACGTCATACCTAATTGCTTACTGTCTCCGTATAAAAGGTAATCGATATTCATTATTTACAAAAAGATTTTTAATACTTTGGGTAATTAACACTGAAAACCTTCGATATTTTCCTAATGGGTGTACTTTGTAAAATACCTCTTCATCATTTAGTTTCGGGGTGGATTTGGTGTAGTGGTTAAGCGCTGGGATTGCGGCGCCGACGATCTGTGTTTGATTCCCGGGTTGCATCACTATGTTTAAGAGGTTAGTTACCTCCTGTTTCCATGTCGCGATAAAATTGAAAAATTGTGGAAAGCGATGAAAACTCTCAAATAACCAACCAACATCATGTAGTTATATTTCACAGCATTCAGTAAAGTAAGAAAACAAACATTCAGCATCAGCAAATCAGTACGGAACAATATAGAATTAGAGGCGATGGACAATCACTAATCATGGAATTCGAAGAAACAGAGATCGGATATAGTGTCGTGCAGAGGTCAGCATTCCCAGGCCACTGATCAAACTTGACCACATGTGTTGAGATTGCAGCGACAAAGAGATCAGCTCTCAAATAATGGTCAAAATATTATTAAAACAACAACAAAAAACCGACAGAATAAAACAAAGAAACAAAAAATAAAGGTTGTCGTTTTACGGTGTACAGGATGCCCGATTATCACGTTTGATTTTAAAGCTCATTTATTTAATATTGTTGTATCATGTGTATTGACGGCATAATCCGTAATTACATAACATTTTGTTGAATAGCTCAAAAGACGTATATCTTATGATATTTTCCTTACTTTTCCTTACTGTCTATAAGTTATACTTGGTTTACTTATGTTGATGTCGCCTTACATATTTTTGATAATAACATATCATTCTATAAATGTTTCGTGTGTAATAAAATTTTTATAACTTCTCTTCTTGAGAAACCTGTTGATCCTTGTTTTCTTCATAGAGGATTATTTATAAATTTTTGAATGTGTGTCTTTTGATTGTGCTGCTTTTACAGTGAGTGGAAAGGCAAGCGCCTGTAAACCGGTTAACCACACCAATTGAGTGACGTTTGTTACTTCAATTGACCGCCCAAAGTCGATATCGTAACCGCAGCACAATCGAATATTTTTGTAATGTTTTTCCATGTATATTCTACTATTATCATGTTTTGTATGCTTTTGTACAGCTTTCTCAGATGTCTTCTGCTTTCTCTTTCATAAATTCAAATCAACATGGGATATCCTTTTGCTAAAACATACTGTGAGAAGTATATTCTCAGTTTCACAATATGTTATCAACCATTGCACCGCCGTTCACCATTACAGCATTAACTAATAAACTTTTACTCACCACAACCCTGTACTCTGCAGCAAATAACCAATGGACTGCTTTAAACCACGAACTCGTACCCCATACAATTAACCAATGGACTGTCATGCACTATAAACTTGTATACTACAGTTTTAATCAAAAGACAGACACAACCTTGTGTACTGCAGCATTAAGCAACAGACCGCCACAAACTTTATGCTGCAGCGTTAAGCAAGAGGCCGCCACAGCCTTATACACTGCAGCAATAACCAATGGACTGCTTTACACAATAAACATTTACATTACAGAATTAACCAATGGACCCACATATACTGAAACTTGAATACTACAGCCTCAACCAGTAGATCGCCACAATTATGTATACTGCAACCTTGTATACTGCAATATTAACCAATAGACCACCATACACAACAACTTTGTATTCTGCAGTATTAATCAATACACCGTCATGCACCACAACCTTGTACACTGCAGCATTTAAAAAACCACCACAATTTTGTATACTGTAGCATTCATTAATAGGCCACCATACACTATAACTTTGTATACGACAGCATAAACCTATACACCAATATACACTATACCCTTGTATACTGCAGCATTAAACCAACAGACCACCATACACCACAACTTTTTATACTGCATCATTAACCAATACACCGCCATACATCACAACCTCGCATACTGCAGCATTAACCAATACATTGCCATACATCACAACCTTGTATACTGCAGCATTAACCAATACACCGCCATACATCACAACCCTGTATACTGCAGCACTAACCAATACATCGCCATACATCACAATCTTGTATATTGCAGCATTAACCAATACACTGCCATACATCACGACCTTGTATACTGCAGTATTAACCAATACACCGCCATACATCACAGCTTTGTATACTGCAGCATTAACCAATACATCGTCATCATCACAACCTTGTATACTGCAGCAATAACCAATACACTGCCATACATCACAACCTTGTATACTGCAGCATTAACCAATACATCGCCATACATCACAACCTTGTATACTGCAGCCTTAACCAATACACCGCCATACATCACAACCCTGTATACTGCAGCATTAACCAATATATTGCCGTGCTTCACAACCTTGTATACTGCAGCATTAACCAATACACCGCCATATATCACAACCTTGTATACTGCAGCATTAACCTATATATCGCCATACATCACAACCCTGTATACTGCAGCATTAACCAATACACCGCCAAACATCACAAACTTGCATACTGCAGCATTAACCAATACACTGCCATACATCACAGCCTTGTATACTGCAGCATTAACCAATACACCACCATACATCACAGCCTTGTATACTGCAGCATTAACCAATACACCGCCATACATCACAACCTTGTATACTGCAGCATTAACCAATACACCGCCATACATCACAACCTTGTATACTGCAGCATTAACCAATACACCACCATACATCACAGCCTTGTATACTGCAGCATTAACCAATACACCGCCATACATCAAAACCTTGTATACTGCAGCATTAACCAATACATCGCCATACATCACAACCTTGCATACTGCAGCATTAACCAATACACCGCCATATATCACAACCTTGTATACTGCAGCATTAACCAATACACCGCCATATATCACAACCTTGTATACTGCAGCATTAACCAATACATCGCCATACATCACAACCTTGCATACTGCAGCATTAACCAATACACCGCCATATATCACAACCTTGTATACTGCAGCATTAACCAATACACCGCCATACATCACAACCTTGTATACTGCAGCATTAACCAATACATCGCCATACATCACAACCTTGTATACTGCAGCATTAACCAATACACCGCCATATATCACAACCTTGTATTCTGCAGCATTAACCAATACATCGCCATACTTCACAACCTTGTATACTGCAGCATTAACCAATACATCGCCATACATCACAACCTTGTATACTGCAGTATTAACCAATACTTCGCCATACATCACAACCCTATACGCTGTGACATCAACACCACAAACCACGCGCGTCATTGTATTGATTTCTGTGGCATACCCCAGTAATGACATCCTGCATGTATGAAAGGAATATTGCATCCATCATTGTTCCATGTCAGCTAAACATCCTGATTAATGAATGTACAAAATACGAAGATAATTAATGCTATAGGGAACTCACAACATTGTACCACGGTGGACATTTTGAAAATCAAGGTTGAAGCCAGGTGCCCGGGATGAGTAAGCGTCTCCCATCTCACTAGCCACCCGCGTTATATTATGAAAACATAAATATGGCACAAAATATCGCACAGAAAATGACGTAGTCGCACATCAGGACTTCTGTGAAAACTCCACACTCTCA
>CM068584.1:36725074-36737574 GCA_035048485.1 Pteria penguin
GTGCTCCGTATCCCTCCCCCTTACGACTATGCTCTCTCCCACTTTACGTGTGCTCCGTATCCCTCCCTCTTACGACTAAGCTCTCTCCCACCATACGTGGACTCCGTATCCCTCCCTCTTACACCTATATATATGCTTCTTCCTCCTGTCCATATGTCCTGTGTCTCTCTCCTTTACTACCCCCATGCTTCCCAGTCTATGTGCTATTTGTCTTCATCTTTCTCACGCCCATCCTCGGACTCTCTCCTTCCTACCCCTATGCCCAATCCTTCCAGCATGTGTGTCTTCTCTCTTTCCTTCCCTATGCCCCATCCTCCCAGCATGTGTGTCCTCTGATTCTCTCCTTCCTACCCCTATGCCCCATCCTCCCAGCATGTGTATCCTCTGACTCTCTCCTTCCTACCCCTATGCCCCATCCTCCCAGCATGTGTGTCCTCTGACTCTCTCCTTCCTACCCCTGTGCCCCATCCTCCCAGCATGTGTGTCCTCTGACTCTCCTTCCTACCCCTATGCCCCATCCTTCCAGCATGTGTGTCCTCTGATTCTCTCCTTCCTGCCCCTATATCCCATCCTCCCCGCATGTGTGTCCTCTGACTCTCTCCTTCCTACCCTATGCCCCATCCTCCCAACATGTGTGTCCTCTGACTCTCTCCTTCCTACCCCTATGCCCCATCCTCCCAGCATGTGTGCCCTCTGACTCTCTCCTTCCTACCCCTATGCCCAATCCTCCCAGCATGTGTATCCTCTGACTCTCTCCTTCCTACCCTATGCCTCATCCTCCCAGCATGTGTGTCCTTTGACTCTCTCCTTCCTACCCTATGCCCCATCCTCACAGCATGTGTGCCCTTTGACTCTCTCCTTCCTACCCCTATACCCCATCCACCCACCATATGTGTCCTCTGACTCTCTCCTTCCCATCCTCCCAGCATGTGTGTCATCTGACTCTTTCCTTCCTACCCCTATGCCCCATCCTCCCAGCATGTGTGTCCTCTGACTCTCTCCTTCCTACCCCTATGCCCCATCCTCCCAGCATGTGTGTCATCTGATTCTCTCCTTCCTACCCCTGTGCCCCATCCTCCCAGCATGTGTGTCCTCTGACTCTCTCCTTCCTACCCCTATGCCCCATCCTCCCACCATGTGTGTCCTTTGACTCTCTCCTTCCTTCCCCTATGCTCCATCCTCCCACCATGTGTGTCCTCTGACTTTCTCCTTCCTACTCCTATGCCCCATCCTCACAGCATGTGTGTCCTCTGACTCTTTCCTTCCTACCCCTGTGCCCCATCCTCCCAGCATGTGTGTCCTCTGACTCTCTCCTCCCTACCTCTATGCCCTTTCTCCCACCCTATGTGTTCTGTATCTCCCTCTTTCTTACGCCTAAGCTGCCTAAATCAAACAAAATGTCCTCTATCACCTCTCCTGCTACGTCTATGCTGCCAATTTATGTGTCTCCTTTTTCCTTACACATTCCTCTTTGATCCCTTCTCTTAACCCTTGCCCTCTATCTACAATCTACCCTATGCTCCCACTGTCTTCCCTGTGTAAACTTTGTCTCTCTCATTACGTCTATGTTCTCTCCTACATACCTATATCCCCCCCCCCCTTTCTGACACCCTCTCTCATACGCCTACGATTTCTCTCCTCCAAACCTATGTGTCCCATTACCCCTCCCTTCTACTTCAATGATCTCCCTCGTCCCACCTATGTTTCCCATCCCACCCTATTCGTCTCTTGTCGCCCTCCCTCCTATGCCTATGATCTTCCTTCTTCAACCCTATGCGTCTCTTGTGGCCCTCCATCCTATGCCTATGATTTCCCTCCTCCCACCCTATGCGTCTCTTGTCGCCCTCCTTCCTATGCCTATGATCTCCCTCCTCCCACCCTATGCGTCTCTTGTCGCCCTCCTTCCTCTGCCTATGATTTCCCACCTCCCACCCTATGCGTCTCTTGTCGCCCTCCTTCCTATGCCTATGATTTCCCTCCTCCCACCCTATGCGTCTCTTGTCGCCCTCCTTCCTATGCCTATGATTTCCCTCCTCCCACCCTATGCATCTCTTGTCGCCCTCCTTCCTATGCCTATGAACTCCCTCTTCCCACCCTATGCGTCTCTTGTCGCCCTCCTTCCTATGCCTATGATTTCCCTCTTCCTACCCTATGCGTCTCTTGTCGCCCTCCTTCCTATGCCTATGATCTCCCTCCTCCCACCCTATGCGTCTCTTGTCGCCCTCCCTCCTATGCCTATGATCTCCCCATCCCACCCTATGCGTCTCTTGTCGCCCTCCTTCCTATGCCTATGATCTCCCTCCTCCCACCCTATGCGTCTCTTGTCGCCCTCCCTCCTATGCCTATGATCTCCCCATCCCACCCTATGCGTCTCTTGTCGCCCTCCTTCCTATGCCTATGATCTCCCTCCTCCCAACATATGCGTCTCTTGTTGCCCTCCCTCCTATGCCTGTGATTTCCCTCCTCCCACCCTATGCGTCTCTTGTCGCCCTCTCTCCTATGCCTATGATCTCCCCCTCCCACCCTATGCGTCTCTTGTCGCTCTCCCTCCTATGCCTATGATCTCCCCCTCCCACCCTATGCGTCTCTTGTCGCCCTCTCTCCTATGCCTATGATCTCCCCCCTCCCACTCTATGCGTCTCTTGTTGTCCTCCCTCCTACGCATATGATCTCCCTCCTCCCACCCTATCTGTCTCCTATCTTCTTCTACGCCCGCCTATAAATGGTTCTCCTCCTCCCTCCATATGAATCCCCTGTCGCCCTTTATCCTATGCTGTGATCTCCTTCCTCCCACTATATGTGTCCCCTACCACCTCCTCTCCTTCGCCTGTTTCCTCCTCCATGCGCCCAGTCTTCCTTCGTACGCTGCCCCTCATATTCGACCTATTAGCCTATATTCGCTGTACAGTTAAATTGTCCCACTTCAGTGTTTAGACAAGATATTATAAAAGTACTTATTGATCATGTGACATATATTCATCAACAATACAATGACGCACGGACACGTGCGACTTAAACTTTAAGGTGTAAAATATATTTACTTTCATTTTAGTGCACTGAGTCACCTTTCAGGTTCACACATGGAGTCGGACACAAATGTACCCTATGCTAATTTTAAAAACGAAGACGAGGATGAAGGAGGTGGTGCCGAAAGAGGTTTTGAGATCAAACCTGGACAGGTGAAAGTACCCGTATCCGACGGGGTAAGTGAAAAGAACGACAGGGGGCGTAATGAAATAAGGTATCTGATTTTTCGTATGAAGTTATCATTTAGAACTTTGTAAAAACAGTGATAAAGATACAGCCGCCTCGATAGCTAGCCGGGGTAAATAAATATAGCCGTGCACCTGTGATATCTATGAATGAAAGATACTGCAAGTGAAAAGAGGGAGAATCAGAGGGATTTTAAAGGTTGGTAGTTCCCTCCATGCAGTACGGTTCCCTCCACCACTTTACACTGACCATAATCATGTAGGTGATAAATTCTAAAGAGGCATTGAACAATTAGAGACAGTGTCAGCTTGGATTGAGGTACACTTCTCATCCCCACCCGCCCTGTTCTGTTTGCTGTTTCAGTTTTATTTCTTCTTTTTTCTACTTAGATTAATCCCCCCTTTTCGCTCTTTTATGAGTTACTAAGCAGGATTTTGTACTGAGCATAACTCTTCTTATTTCTTAAATCGATCCGCGACACCCCTCCTTTTTTTACCTGGAAAACTAGAGATGTGCATCGCCAGGATTGATACATTACAATACATGTATGTATTGCAATACAAGGGTCACGATACAAAATGGTGATACAACCGTCCAGAAGCCGATGTAGATCAATAAATGAGGTGTTCGATTCGTGTCCGATCGAGAGGTCTGGGTTCGATTCCCGTCGTGAACACCCAGATGCTCTGTATTTCGGATGAGATAGTAAAACCGAAGTACCACGGTAGGCGACTTAATCAGTAAAACTAGAAGCGGACACGTAAAACTGGTGATCCCCATTATTGCACCTCTCAGTTGTCACGTGATTCTTGAAATCGTTGGTAGTGGGAAAGGTGTCGTATACCATATCTTTGGGGGAGGGGAGGTTGTTTGTTTGTTTTCAATATAAATTAAGTAACTTTATAAACAAAGGCATGGGTGGATCCCCACTAGAAAATTCATTAGACGTAGACTCCCTCTCGTTAAGATTTCAGGATCTGCGCCTGTTTGTTGTGGCTAATGTTCCGCTCATGAAATTAGTTCGTAAAAGAGAACTGCTAATCGTAAAGTAAAGTGAATCATAGCATAGAATAGATCTGAACAAAATATTTTCACAAGATATATCTGTAATTATTCAATATGAATTCATTAATTAAATGAGTAAGACGAGATTTCTTTTGCAGACAAAATTTAGTTTTCGAAAGTTATGGGCCTTCACGGGTCCTGGATTTTTGATGAGCATCGCTTATCTCGACCCTGGAAACATAGAGTCCGATCTACAGACGGGGGCTATAGCGAAATACAAGGTAAGAAACAGAGTCCGATCTACAGACGTGGGGCTATAGCAAGATACAAGGTAAAAAAAAAATGAATGGGCGAATGGATTACCAAAGAAAAGGGCACTATGACCGTAACATTTAATCAAAGTTGTACTTAACTCATTCCTTTTTTAAAAATCACATTCTTAGAATCTTTATATATCATAAAGAATACTAAAATTTAAATATTTTAATATAACGATCTTTTTAACACATTCCCAACTTTAGCCCATTCAGTTTAGTATTCCATATCTTTAACATTCTAGAAAAAATACTCTTGGCTTCCGGCGCCAAAGATCCGGGTTCGATTCTTGGGTTGCGCCACTTTGTTTAAGTGGTTGGTTATCTCCTGCTTTCATGTCGCGATATAATTGAAAAATTGTTGAAAGCGACGTAAAACACCAATCAACCAGCAATATCCAATTGAAGAAAGTACCAATATGTCATGTACTTATGACGAACATGAATGAAAACAAGAATATGTTGAGAAGCAACATTTGTATTTAACAACACCCCTCCCCTCCCAAACCCTTTTCTTGTGTGTGTGTGTGTGTGTGTGTGTGTGTGTGTGTGTGTGTGTGTGTATATATACATACATATATATATATATATATTTGTATATATATATATATATATATATATATATATATATATTATATATATATATATATATATATATATATATATATATATATATATATATATATATATATAGATATATATAAAGCACAATAGAATCAGTGAAAACACCTGGGAGTACTATGGACCTTGGATCTCCGAAAAAAATAACCTGTAGAAAATAAAGACAAATTAGACAAACATATAAAGCACAAAGACACTACAGTTAACAGGCACCCTATATTTCACTTATATTCGTTCCCCGTCTGGGACTCGAACCCACGACCTATGGTTACCGAATCACCTAGCTGTCATGCATCCGACCCTCTAACTGACTGAGCTACCCGAGCTCGGGTAGCTCAGTCGGTTAGAGGGTCGGATGCATGACAGCTAGGTGATTCGGTACCATAGGTCGTGGGCTCGAGTCCCAGACGGGGAACGAATATAAGTGAAATATAGGGTGCCTTGTTAACTGTAGTGTCTTTGTGCTTTATATATATATATATATATATATATATTATATATATATATATATTATATATATATATATATATATATATATTATATATTATATATATTATATATATATTATATATATATATATCATTTCATATTAAAGGTAAACTTAAGATACTGTATGTTATTTTTAAATTTGATTTACTTAAAACATAACATGTCGGGAAGCCCACAGTGATGATTACTCTTCAGTATCAAATGTCATTCAGGATGACTTTCATTGCCTGAAATAATTTTCAGAACGGAAAATCCTAGTTTTTTCCAAGTAAGATCATAAAATGGAACGGTATTTAATCTAAAACGCCGAGGTAATCCGAGTATTGTAACCCCTCAAATGTAGCTATTATTTTAACATATTTTGGGGACTCGGTAACTGAACACGGAACTCTCTGTAACTTCTGTCCGACTTGTTTGAAATTACGGACGTGACAAATGGGAAGAATTGCAGATGCGGATGCTGTTTTCCCCCTTAAAGTGCATACAACCACTTTGAGCTGAAAGGTTTCCAAAAAGGTAGAAAGGGAAAGGGGGGTGTCAACTGGTCCAAATCCAGTTACATTTAGTATCATCTTAGTTATATTCAGTGTCACTTGTGTTACTACTCATATCATTTTACTATTTTAGTTACATTTAATATCATTTTAGTTACATTTAGGATCAGTTTAACTACACTTAGTATCAATTTATTATTTTTGTAGGTAGATTTATTTCCTTTTTGTTACATTTAGTATCATTTCAGTTACATTCAATATCATTCTAGGTACATTTAGTATCATATTCTTTACATCTAGTGTTATTCTAGTTACATTTAGTATCGTTTTAGTTACACTTGGTATCATTTAAGTAACATTTAGTATCAAATCATTTGTTACATCTAGTATCTGTTTAGTTACATCTAGTATCGATCTAGCCACATTTAGTATCGTTTTAGTTACATTTAGTATTAATTTAGTTAGATTTGGCATCATTCTGGCTACATTAATATAGTTTTAGTTACATATAGAATCGTTTAGTTACATGAAATGTCATTTTAGAAATATTAGGTATCATTTTAGCTACATTTAGTATCATTATAGTCACATTTAGTATCGTTTTAGTTACATTTGGTATGGTTTTAGTTACATTATTTAGTAGGGTTTTAGTTACATTTAGTATCATTCTAGCTATATCCAGTGTCGCTTTAGTTAGATTTAATGTCGTTTTAGTTACATTCAGTATGGTTTTAGTTACATTTAGTTTCATTCTAGCTATATCCAGTATCGTTTTAGTTACATGTACATTTAGTATCGTTTTAGTTACATTTATTATCGTCTTAGCTGCTGTGGGTGTTGATGTGGTCTACGGTACTAGGTCTCGTTCTACAGTTACTGGCCGCCAGACTGGGATGTGTCACAGGTTAGTATCCCATAATTCCATACTGTGGGGCATTCTTGGCTCCATATAATTTGATTGTCCACAATTTGTAAATGAAAACTTTTTCATACCCCTGTTCCGATTGTATGTGGTCATGAGACTCTCTACACGGTATTTTAGTACAGATTTTATTTGTACATTATGTAATTTCTGAGTATGTATGTATGTTTGGATCGATTGATTGAATATTGTTTTACGTCACGGCACGATTTTTTTTCACGTAAATGGTGATGGCATTCGCGTGATGCATCGCATAGAAAGTTATACTTTTGCAACGGACTCACCCGCTGCAGTGAGGAATCTTTTTACATTCTACGCCTACCGTGACATGGGACCTCGCTTTTTACTGTCACATCCGACAAACAAGAAATTGGTGTGTTCACAGCGGAGTCGAACCCGGGACCTCTCAGCCACTGAATCACACCGGCTTTGTATGTTTGGATAATGATAGCGTAACTGGCTTCTCAGACAGGAGATGCTTGCTTTTTCGAGGTCATAACAAAATAAACCCTGCAGTACCAATGCTTCTGGTGCAAAAGTAGATGTAAGGTTTAGTATTGCACCGTCCTATATAAAACACACAGTAATGAATGTTACAGGCTTGGTGTAGTGGTTAAGTGCTTGGCTTGCAGCGCCGACGATCTCGGTTCGATTCCCGGGTTGTGCCACTGTGTTTAAGAGGTCGGTTACCTCCTGCTTCCATGTTACGATATAACTGAAAAATTGTTGAAAATGCAAATCAACCAACCAACCAACCTACTTACGAAAGTTAAAGCATTGCCAGAAAAGCTTAAGATTTAACATAATTTCTCGTTAATATGTGTTCAAGTTTAAAGTGGTGATTATTCTCGTGTTTGAAGGTATGAATTTAGCAGAGGTATGTCACAAGGAATACCCGACGATCCCCCGTATCGCACTGTGGCTGATGATGGAAATCGCCATAATCGGAAGTGATATACAGGAAGTAATAGGGTCCGCCATTGCTATCAATCTACTCTCAGATCGCAAGTAAGTACTAAGTATATTAGATCTGATCGACTTGAATAAATCTACATCCTTCTAAGAAATCTAAAAGTATCTAAACGATGCCAGTTTTGCCACTAATGTTACACTTTGATAGAAATGATATTGGCAACCACAACTCGCGTTATAACGTCTAATATTCACGACTTTATTTTGCGATGATAAATATTCGCGATGTTAACCAGTGATATAGCGCGACTATGCAATGCTATTTTGAGGAAGGCGCTTACGGAAGAAGAAGACAAATATAGTCGCATTACTATAATCCGTGATATTGACTTGGAATATACACAAGTCTCAGATGGAATGATTTATTTTAAAATAGCTGTTAGTGCAGACATATATTTGCGAGAAAATATTATATAATCACGATACAATGACAAATTCGCGATATTTTTGCGAATATACATGTAGTAATGTTGTAATATCATATGATAACGATGTTAACCGTCGATGCAATATAGTTATGGTGTCTCATGTGTGCGATATTGTCCGCAAAATAATAAAATTCGCCAAATTAACATTGAATCATCGCACGCAGTGGCTTATATTCGCAATATTCGTTATACTGTGGATATTGGTTACGTTATACGGTCAATATTGGTTAAGATACGGCCTCGTGGTGATGACTTCCCACGTGTTTGCAATATTGGCGATGGATCAGTTTTTGACAATATTAGCAATGTTTTCCACAGAATGGGTGATACATTTATGTTTTACTTTCGCAATGTTTATCACATCAGACAAAGTTTTTGTATTCTGACTTAGCTTTTCCTTTGAAGACTCGGTATATGTGATAATGAACTACCAAAAGAAATCGTCTGATCGATGTTATTATTTCGATAATTACATTTGCGTTCTTTGGCGTCCATCGCCCTCTAGTTATACCAGAAGGAAAAGAGCGAGCAAGGGGGTTCCGAATGTCGGGTTGTGATGTCGTATATTTCTGTCCTATGACATATTTGAAATATTCTGATATTTAAATATGCATATATGCATATTTAAATATCAGAATATTTCAAATATGTCATAGGACATTTCCCTGATACAGACTACTAACGATGTGACTTTGATGACATTTACGTTTCAATACTGTCTTTTCGGACTTATATTAAAATGAACGAAAAGAGAGAAATAATTTGTAATTTATTAAAGACTTTATCGATTAACCACACAGCATACCTATATGGGCCGGTGTGCTGATCACGGGAGCTGACACATTCACCTTCCTTTTCCTGGAAAACTACGGTCTGCGTAAGCTGGAAGCTTTCTTCGGAGCCTTGATCACGACCATGGGGATATCCTTCATGTATATCGTAAGCTATTTTTAGATTTAGTTTAGTTTATGGAAACATCCTTGGTCTATATCCTGAGTTATATTTAGATTTATTTATGATCTACGTTCTATCTAAATTTTGAGTATTTTTAAAGATTTATTTTCGGTCATTGGGATGCCCTATATGAATTTCGTGAGCCATTATAGATTTACGTGAGTTTATTTATGTATATTGTAAGTTATTTTAAGCTTTATTGTGTGTGGTACATTTAGCTCTGTTTAATAGGTTTGTAAAGCAATGCTAAACTGCAACACCGAATTTCTCCACTTTAGAAAGGGAGGCCCTTTCAAAATACTCTTCAGTTCTGTTACCTTTTGATTTGGTTTGTTTGATTATTGCACTAATGCAGCGACGGCATCTATCTGACGCTATGCACAGAAATTTAGACCTATACAAAGCTCCCGACCAGAAAAGAGAACTTCCTTTTAATGTAAACAATATTTATTAGTCGTACTTTATAATGATAACCACGACACGGGACCCCGGCTTCCACTGTCTCATCCGAAAGACAGAACACCGGTGCGACCAGGGCGGAAGTCGAACCCGGGACCTCCCGATCATGAGCCGAGCACCTCATCCACCAGGCCACACTGGCTTTGATGATGATGATGATGATGATGATGATGATGATGATGATGATATTTAATTTTTGTCTTTTAAATTCTAATCTTTTAATAATATATGTCATTCTCATTTTTTTAATTTTTGCCTTGTATTCTTCCTGGATATCATGCATAGACTACCAGTGTTATCCAATTCGCTGTCGCTCTGTCATTTATTTTTCCTTCCGTGACACTTTTTTACATTCATATACTTTGGTCATATGTTAATTTTAGTCACATTATTATCCACTCTCTTAACTCATGTTGATTTAATGGCGATCTTCGAAATCTCACGAATCACGAAGTGATCTCATCAAAATGATATGCAAATTACAAAAATGTATATAAATATCAAATTTTTAACATTTTACCACCAGAAGGGCACTCATCTGTTTAAAGATATCGCTAATTTATTGTTGCTAGACCTACCTTTTCCAAAAAGCTTTGATCAAATATCAAATACATAAAAAAAATATGAGCAACTGACTACAACAGCCATATGTTCAAGTTAGATAACGACGACAAATTCAGTTCTTCCAGCGGCCGTATTTTGCATTTTATTTAGATTCTTTATTGAAACGTAATCTCTACCAGAGTGAAATTTCTGATGCGAAACTGAGAGCGCCCTCTGGTAGATCTAGATATTGTATTTAGGCGGCGCAGTTCAGTCTGTAGTTTGCTTGTCTTGAAATAGAGGTTCGAGTCCGGATGATTTGCTTGTGTGATGTCTTTCTGATAAAATAAACAAGTAAATAAATAGATGAAAAACAAACAAATAAATCAATCAATTAAAAAAACTGCTTCGAACGGACGTAGCTCAATCAGGTAACAGGTTTGGGGTTGGGTCTTATTAGCCAAACACTGTTTTCACTTGCTCTGTAAATAATAAAGATCCAAATATTACAATAGTTTCCGATCTTTATTCTGTCACTGTCACGGAACAAGTGATAGAAATGCCGTTTCGCGACCCACGGATTGACTTCGTTTACAGGTTTTATTAATCAACCAATCAAATTAGATTTTACAAAAATCGACACTAATTTGACCTTTAACATTTCCAAATTTGGGCTACTAAATGTCAAGGAGATAATAAGGTCACGCCCCTGACGTCCTTTGTCCGGTCAAGGCGACGCGATCCCGGGACAAGGAATTTAGCACCTTGCGTCATAGCAATTGACTTTATTATCTGAAAAGATTACTTAATTTATTGTTCAATAGCTGCCGATTGGCATGTTATCTTAAGCATGTCCCCGAGATAGATTAATAAGGAAACTATTTACATATAGGGTAAATAAAACTGTCTATGGCGTAAATCTTACACAATCCATTGTTGGATGATTAAAACCCGCACTTACAAAAATGCTAAAATTATGAAGTTACTAAATAACTTTTCTGAACTTTGCCAATACTACAGAAAAATTAGAAAAATCAAAATCTGCATCAAAAACTCTTTTGTTTGATACTAAATACGACATATTTTAAATGAACAATAAAAATTTGACATTTTAAGTTTTAAAGATTTGACTTTAAAAACTAAGATTTTAGACTTATGAATTTTCCTTTAAAAACTGCAAAATTCTGCTATGTAACTGTCATATGTAATATAGATAATTTGTTTGGTCAATTATCATATTCATTATGAATATGATAATTGACCAAACAAATTATCTATATTACATATGACACAGGTCTTGGCTCAATAGTGACCAAGAGTTCCCAGGTTCGAGTCCAATTAGTGACTCGTCGCTGTCCTGTCTTTCGGATGAGATGGTAAAAACCGAGGTTCCATGTTACGTGAGCTAATGCACGTAAAAGATTCATCATTGCTTCGGGCGGGTCCATTGGAAAGGTCTAAATTTCTGTGCAATGCATCAGGGATCTTTCGTAGGCATACTGTATAATAACAGATAACAATAATTTTGATGATGGTGTTGGTGATGGTAGTGATTGTGATGGTGGTTATGATGATGATGACGATGATAGTGGTGGTGGTGATGATGATGCAATGATAGTAGTGGTGGTGGTGGTGGTGGTGGTGGTGATGATGATGATGATGATGATGATGATGATAGTGTTGGTGGTGATGATAATGACGATGATAGTTTGGTGGTGGTGGTGGTGGTGGTGATGATGATGATGATGATGATGATGATGATAACGACAATGATAGTGGTGTCGGTGATGATGGTTGGTTGGTTGTTTAGTGTTTTACGTCGCTTTCAACAATATTTCAGTTATATCGCGACATGGAAGCAGGAGGTTACCAACCTCTTAAACATAGTGGCGCAACCCGGGAATCGAACCCGGATCGTCGGCGCCGCAAGCCAAGCGCTTAACCACTACACCACGCCTGCTCCTTCGTTGATGATGATGATGATGATGATAGTGGTGGTGGTGGTCCTGATGATGATGATGATGATGATGATGATGATGATTATGATGTACAATAATCTAGGTTTGACATGAAACAAGGATCAAGC